>JAEIFM010000265.1:132500-215915 GCA_018901885.1 Zaprionus kolodkinae | reverse complement strand
CAAGTCCAACGTGGTCACGCTTTTGTTCCGCCTCCATACATTGAGTTAAAGTCTTTTTTGGATACTACGTGGTAATAACTTCTTTCAGGAGTACTTCGGATCAAAAACGACCAAGGACTCTATTAACGAAAAAATTAAATCTTCAAAAGATACCATCTACGGTCCGTCGATAGCATTCCTATTCCTTTCCAACAATTAAGGGATAATGCCTACGTACTTAACAAAAATACTCTGTTCTGCCTCTACAGTCTTTGTTATGCTCTCCGGGACTTCAGTTAATGATGCCGAGATCGCACTCCCTCTCATCATGCATTGCTAATGCAGCATGACGGCTTCCTAGAGATCCTCCTTAGTCGCCTTTTGCGACAAGCCGAGGTCCGCTGGTGTTATTCTTCCCCCACCCCAGGGATAAGCTCCTCCCGAGACAACAGTTTCTGTTGGACTATCTCATCCAGAGATCCGGACATGCTTCAAATCCATGTGACAGTGATCTCGTGTACCATCTCCACGAATGCGCCAACATCCGTCATCATAGCGACAATTACGCCTCTCGGGCGGTTGTGCTCAGTGAGTGCATCAGAACATGCTCTGCTGTCTCCACCACGCGTGTGTTGCAGTAGAAACACTGAGAATGATCCTACGTGAAGATTAAACCATATTAGTACCACTTGAAACAGCCATGGTCCATGAGGGCTTGCGTCAATAATGGTAGTCCACCACCTTATGTCGCAATCTGCCCACGCTATGTTGGGGATAAAGCTGGTCGTCCATCGTCCTCGTTGCGACTCTTTGCCACCTTATCTGCCAGACTCCTCGGATCCGCCCTCGAATTTCTATTTGAAACCCCTTCCTCGCGCTAGGTATTGGCCTCTTATCTCCAAGATCCTATCGGTGTCAGAAATGCTACCGCAATATGGAGTAAATCTGAACCTCTGATGAGTCTTAGAAAGCCATTGATAAAAAAAGTGATACTGCTCACTTGCCCTTTTATCAAGGTAGAAACCTTGTTGGTTACACTACTCCAGATAGGGCAGCATAAAGCAGCGTTGCCGCTTGGCTACCACCATCTTTAGCCTTCTATCGGGGCACAACTTGGGTCCTCCCCACGTTGGGCATAGAATGCTTTGGAAGGGCTGCAGCTGTCATTGCAGCCTTCCTGCTGGCATACGTCGCGTGGTCGCTTAAAGGAGAGCCGTCAGTCTGCTAGGACACCCGAATACTTTTAGCGTATCGGCTGAGACTATGTCAATTCCCTTGTCCTTTACCTGCATACTCTCAACGCTGTCTTCCGGCTGCTCAGCATTAGGGCTTCGGTCTTACATCTTGCCCAGCCACGAAATTCAAACCGGCTACCTCTCCCAGCCCCCTGATGATCGATCTGATCGTGGCATTGCTGATAACTAGGAAAAACGGAATCGTCTTGGCAACGGCTGTTACACTGACGTCATCAGCGAAGCAGTGCAGCTCCACATAACAGGATTGCTGATGCAAAAGCTTTTTGGCTTCTTGGACAAGCTATGATTTTTTTTCCGTACCATAACACGCTGTCCCTAAAATAGTTGCCAATTGCAATCCTTAAGTACTCAGGTATCTCCCGCCACTGCGCATTGCGCCGAGGAGTGTTCGGCCATCTCGCAGTGTTGAACGGCGTTCCGACGTCCAGCGTGATAATGGCGCGGTGCTTCTTGCACTTATACGCCTAACCAGCAGTCACCTTCGAGTGCATTCTTGCTTCTGATGGTTGCCACTGACGTGAGAGAGCGTGGAGCGTGCTTTTCCCTTTCGAAGCCATACTGCCGGCATTGTAGACTTTCTGTGACTAGCTCTATGCGTTGCGTATGGTATGCGCTCGAAGACATGCTATTAATATCCCTAGCGAACATAAAGAAGGGTCGATAACTGTCTACTCCATTTTGCAGGGCCCTTGCGCTTTTCATAGAAGAACTAGCTTCATTCTTTTCCAGCGTTTGGGGGAAGACCTTGCGTCAAAAGGCATTGGAAATTTGGAAAACGTCCCTGAGGGATCTCAGGCGGCCCGATGTCAGCCGACTTAACACTACTCCCGGAGCCTCGTCCGCGCCAGAGCTTTGTTTGCCCTGATCCTCATTGCTGCTTCGATGACTTCGTCTGCTGTGATGCCCTGAGAAAGTCGAGGCAGAGGTTCTTGAAGGCTGCCATGATGAATCTTGAGTTGGGAATAGCTCCGACACCTGATACTATTAAGGAGAGGCAGCTGAGTCCTGTGGTGTTCCTCCTCCAGCTGTTTTCAGTTTTATTTTCAGCTGACTAAATAAGCTATACCCAATCATCTACACGCTTGCTAGCAGGTCGCTGAAAGCATTTTCTTTGGCTACAGATATGCCGTTTTTGAACTCAGCGCGCTATGCTCTGTAGACCCCCCAATGCGCCAGGGCGTGATGTGGTTTGCACTCTCGCGCCGCTGTTCTTGCCTCGCTGCTCTGAAGCATTCCGGTGAGTACAGCTGGTGCAGTGAGGCGCTCCACCAGTAGACAGGAGCTTACGTTTTGCGTTCTTTTCCCTCGGCATCGATGCGTCGCACGTTGCTTTAAGCATATTCGCCAGTCCTGCCTACATGGTCTCCGAATTTCCGAATAAAGTTTCATCATCTCTGTCAGTATGCCAGCATATCATTCTCTAACTCCACGATGTCCCATAACCCGCCCTAGGGTACTATTCCGCTATTTTGGCTGTTTATCCCAGCCTCGTGGTTCATTTGCTCTTTGAACGTGATTAGGGTGATTGTTTTTCAGAGTTACATCCTCCCGCCAGTCGAGTTCGCGATTGAGTCCCTTTCGAGCTCTGCTGACAAAGGTGACATCTATGCATGATTTACCTCTGTCGTTGTTAAACGTGCGGCTTTAGTCCGTCGTTCAGCAGCACGAGGGTCTGGGGTTGCATGACATCGATCACTGCTCTTCCTTTAAGTTGGATAATCCCCTGCCCCCTCGGTGTGTTAGGCATTGAGGTCTCCTCCTATGACAACTGATCGTCACTCCACATGCAAGTTCGACAAGCTTTTTAAGCATATCGGCAGAATGCTCCGGACAATGACTCGGAATTTGGGGCATGAGAAACTATAGGAGATGTATCTCTTTATTTTTTGCGTATGCGATGCGACGCATTGGGAAGGTGTCTTCCGTAGCAAATCTGCTGCAACATTTGATTGCCGCCTTGCCTGGTGCTATCTGCACCCTTAGTTACCGGATTTTGGAAGGGTGTGGTTTGCACTCCAGGAGCATTACGTCCACATTGCTCTCCCTCGCTGTCTATTGAAAACCAGGTTTTGTGCAGCTGCGCAGTAGTTGACGTTGATCTGGATCAAGTGGAAGTGGGGCCAGCATCATTGGTGAGTCTCTCCAAGCTCTCTATAGCTGCACTCCCTTTGTACGTCGGGCATGCAAAACTACACATCGCACGGTTTTTATCTGCATCCCATAGCTGCAAATCAAGGCATCTTAGCGGCGCTTCACGCGGCCCTTGACGCTGACCTTGCGATTTTGCTCGCCACACCGCAGACGGCAGTCCGAGCGATCCTCCAGCTTTGCAGGTTGAAGCCCGGTGACCGTAACCCAGGCACCCGCAAAAAAAAATCTCGTTGGCCGTATATCCTGGACGATTGCGACACCGTGACCAGCCCACGATTTTCGAAGCCCTTTTTCGAGAAGTACTGTGATTGCGTCGTTTGTGTTAAACATCACTGTTTGCTGTTTGAGTTCCGTCCGCATGTTGCGCCAGCCGAGCACATCATCGAGGTTTCACCGATATGCGCTTGGTATTGTGAGGCCAGGCAACTTCCAGGGGTTCCTCGGCTGAATTAAGCATAAATCCCATTCCGCTACATGTTAGTGCCGTTCTCTGCGCTCACTGTATGCGTACCACAGCAATTCTTTAAGTGACTCTTCTAATAATGCCCCTACAAATTTGGGAACCTTCGGCGGAGGCTTTGCCCTCTACCTCGAGTAGTAGCTCACCTGTGTTGAGTCCTTCGAATCTTCTTAACATATTCACCGAAGTCGCTTAAGCTAGGATCTGCTTTTAATTTCCGGGAAGCATGATAAAAGCGTACGACGCTTCGCCGGTCTGTTTCAAGATAACTGCCTCCGGCTTCTCTTGCGCACGTGCTTAGGCATCACCCAGGCCCACGACTCCCTATTGACATGGCTTTGCTCTTTTCGCCAAGGAATCGCCATCTTGGAAGGCTTGTTATTAGGTGCCTTCACAGGATGAGGCTTCCATGATACAACTCCTGTAATTAGTGGCGCCGATGAGCGCTCCGTCCTCTCGCTGAGCCTCCGTCTGGGTTGTGGTATTTATTTATTTATTTATTTAACGTCAACTAAGAGCAGAGTCGACTCAAAGACTAAAATATAAAAAATTACAAAAATTTAAATTAAAGAATATAAATATAATTTAAGTTGAAGGTAAGTATATTATTTAAAAATATTTTTTTTTTTTTTGTTTTAAATTATTTTTATTATTAATTAATCATTAAATTATTTATTGGAATTTTTTAATCTAGGAGTAAAAATATAATTTAGTTGATGCAACATTTGTTGCAAAGGATTGGGGAAACCCAGAAAACCCAATCAGAGTCAAAAGAAGTGTGTTAATGGATTAAAGCGCTCGTAACGCCCGAAGAGCGCAGTTAATCGAATAGGATGGTCGCGAGATTGCTAACTTCTAGCCAGGTGAGAAAGTAGTGAATGTTTAAGATTATTAGTCGATTGGCTGTTAGATATAATAAAGTAGTATTTATTATAGTCCGAACATAATACCCTAACATAGTTCGTGCAAGGCATAGTTCGACCACAACTAGGAAGAGGTTAGTGAGCCGGAAAGCAACAGGACCAAGTGATCACTGTCAATGTCGCCTTTAATAAGGTTATTGCTAAAACCACACCAAGCATAGTTCGCCGATTGGTTAAGGAAGGTAGATTTAGTAGAAGAAGTCTGGTTAGTATAGGAAGGTAGTCTTAAGTCAATATCGCTTTCATTTCCTGAGTGAACGGACGTGTTTTTTGTGCGCGCTTCGATTTTTCGGCTTTTACGCCACCCGCTACTCATAGAGTAGTAAGGGTATGTAACTTTGTTCGAGACCGAAAATGTATGTAACAGGCAAAAGGAGACATCATCGACATCCATAAAGTATATATATTCTGAATCAGTATCAATAGCCATAGTTGATATAGCCATGTCCGTCTGTCCGTCCGTCCGTCCGTCCGTCTGTCGCTTGTTCGTCCGTGTGAACACCTGGATCTCAGCTATCGTATAAGAGCTAGAGGTTCGCACCATGGTGACAACATGTGTTATTACTGCAGGGCTTATCAAGTTTATTTTGGATTTTAGCCACGCCCCACCCGCCTCCATAAATTGAAAAAAATTGATTACAGCTCGCAATATTAGCTTTACAGCAACAGTTTTATATATACGTTATAAATACCTGCCATCTTGCGGACGTTTCCGTAAAAATTTCAGTAAGATTGGACTATAAATGTGGAAGATATTAAGGAAATAGTGAGGTGCCATGTGACCACGTGTTTTTGTCTGTTTTATTTTGTTAGATATGCAAGATCCAGGTTCAACTCCGGCGACAAGCTTTTTTATACCCTTGCAGAGGGTATATTAATTTAAGTTTGCAACGCACCTTAGGAGACATCTCCGACCCTATAAAGTATATATATTCTGAATCAACATCACCAGAGGAGTCGAAAAATGGATGTCCGTCTGTCCGTCTGCCGTCCGTCTGTTGCAACGCAAACTAGTCTCTCAGTTTTTGAGCTATCTTCATGAAACTTGGCACACAAGCTTCTTATTGCTGTAGGCTGTAAATAAGTCGGGAACGAGCCAAATCGGACCGATATATCGTATAGCTGTCATAGAAGCTATCGGCCGATTTTTGTTGTTTTTCAAGATATTGCAACAAGATTTGGCAAATCTTATTCTTATTACGTTCCTAATGTGCTGTCAAAATTGTATCAAAATCGGACCACTATAACATATAGCTGCCATAGGAACAATCGGCTGAAATCAGAGTTTTTGTATGCAAACCTGTTTTGTTTTTGGAAATACCGCACATTATCAATACCTTTTAATGTTATACAGTAACCCGCCCTTTGTTTTTCCATATAAATATCTCAGAGGTTTATATTCTATAGCTGTTATAGGAACAATCAGTCAGTCCGTCTGTCTGTTGCAACGCAAATTAGTCCCCCAGTTATTGAGCTATCATCATGAAACTTTGCTCACAAGCTTCTTATTTCTGCCCTCTTTAAATAAGTCGGAACGGGCCAGATCGGACTGATATATCGTATAGCTGTTATGGAGCCTATCGGCCGATTTTCGTTATATTTCAAGATATAGCTATCAGGCTTACCAAATCCAAATCGAACTTTTATAACTTATAACGATCAACGATCGGCCTAATGACGGTTCTTGTTGCAATTTTATGGAAATCTGAGTACTATTACATGTAGCTGTTAAACAAAAATCATATAGCTGTTATTCAAATGCATTTTTGAAAGAGAACTTTCCAAATTTAGATTTTATGACCAACAGATCCTTTACAACACAAAGACATTCGACCAAATGCTGTTTCTAAGAATTGTATACTGATATATGAAAAACAAAATATATCGGAAAACATAACATTCTCATATGAAACAGTTACAGTTGATAATGTAAGAAATATATACCAGTCCATAACATTTAAATACTTGCATACAATAGTCATAGTTGTTTATAGGAATCCAGCTTTTCCTATTACAAGGTTTCGAAATAAAATCAGAAATGATGTTGAAATGCTAACGTCAGCTGAAAATAATACAAAATTGGGAGATTTTAACATTTGCCGATCAACAACCACTGATCAGCTCGAGTCTACTTTAAATAATAACAACAAAATGTGCCAACAACAAAACATTTAACTCAAATTGATTGGATATTTTGTGATAACACAGTAAGCGGTGCTGCCGCAATCACTTATCAAACTCCATATAGTCACCATGACGGCGTGTTCCTTAGCTATAATCACTAATTTAATAATTTATTTTTAAATATTTAGTTAATTAATTTATTTTATTATTGCAAAAAAAGAATATATGTGCAATGTTGTTTAATGTATTGTAAATATTCCTCCTCGAGGATTGCGACCTTGCCGTGGTGAGGAGGCTGCGTATTCGAAATTATAAGAGGTTCATATAATCGATGTACTTGTTATAATTCTTCAATAAATACCACGGAAACCAGCAGCAATCCAAAGATATTTTATATTTTGTATAACTGCAAGGGTATGAAACCTTCGGCAAGCCGAAGGTAGCCCTGCTTTCTTGTTTGTTTTATTTTCCTGTTCTTTTTTTTTGCATATGCGGTATTTCTTTATTTAAAATCAATGTTAACGAAGTTTTTACTATATTTAAGGAAATTTAGAATATTTAGTCATATTTCGCAGCATTCAGCTATGTATGTACAACATAAACGACAAATCTGGTTGGATTATTAAATTTCTCAATAAATATGTGAAGCATTATATAGGCGTCTCTTTTACACATTCATAATTAAAGCACTCTGATGAGTTCTAATTGGGAAGCACTGAAAGCCACCGGCAGCGACATCTAATAGGAACCACATGCAACTTTCAAAGTCAAAACAAATTTAAAACTGTGAGACGTGTTTTTTTCGCATGGTGGTAGCGGGTATACCACAGTCGGGCGCGCTCGACTGTAGCCTTTCCGACTTGTTAGGCCATGGATTTAAAAAATACATGGTCTATTAGGTTTGTCGGAATGTGCGTAACAGGCAGAAAGAGAAATCTGCGACCCCATAAAAGTATATATATTCTTGCTCAGGATCACTAGCCGAGTCGATCTAGCCATGTCTGTCCGTCTGTCCGTCTGTTTGTTTGAGACAACAGATCTCAGCTATTAAAAAAGCTAGAGATACCAACTTTGGCATGAAGGTTCCTGTAAATCATAGGCAGATAAAGTTTATCTCAGTTTTTTGATGCCACGCCCACCGCCCCCGCAAATCGGTTATTTGCGATTATAAAGCAAAGTATTAAATCCATAACGTTCTACTTTGGTATGTATAAAGCTAAATGCAATATGAACATATCCTCCAAATTACAATCCGATCGGACTAATAACACAGAAGTTATTCAAGTCAACGTTTTCAGTACAAATGTTTTGGTACGAGCAGCAGCTTGCGCGCTGCTTTGAGCAGTTGACGCCGACGTCGACGTTGCGTCGTGTCGCTTTCTCTTTTTACGCGGTGCGCTGTGTGAGTGCGAGCGAGTAAGCTATATGTATTAAAAGTATTTATGCAGAATTCTCTGTTTGAAACTATGAAAGTGGTTACACGTTTGTAACGGATTTGGAAAATTGGGAGAAGGGTATCTTACTGTCGGGCGCCCGACTGTAGACTTACCCACTTGTTGTTTTTATTATATTAAACATTTTATTTCAATATATATTTTTTTATGGTATATAAAAAAAAAACCGGAAAATCCATGGCCTCTTACAGTCACCGCGTGACTGTAGCCTTTCCGACTTGTTATACCCCTTGCAGAGGGTATATTAATTTTTGCCAGAAGTTTGCAACGCACCTTAGGAGACATCTCCGACCCTATAAAGTATATATATTCTGAATCAGCATCACCAGAGGAGTCGAAAAATGGATGTCCGTCTGTCCGTCCGTCCGTCCGTCTGTTGCAACGCAAACTAGTCTCTCAGTTTTTGAGCTATCTCCATGAAACTTGGCACACAAGCTTCTTATTGCTGTATGCTGTAAATAAGTCGGAACGAGCCAGATCGGACCGATATATCGTATAGCTGTCATAGAAGCTATCGGCCGATTTTTGTTGTTTTTCAAGATATTGCAACAAGATTTGGCAAATCTTATTCTTATTACGTTCTTAATGTGCTGTCAAAATTGTATCAAAATCGGACCACTATAACATATAGCTGCCATAGGAACAATCGGCTGAAATCAGCAAACCTGTTTTGTTTTTGGAAATACCGCACATTATCAATACTTTTTAATGTTATACAGTAACCCGCCTTAGTTTTTCCATTTAAATATCTCAGACGTTTATATTATATAGCTGTTATAGGAACAATCAGTCAGTCCGTCTGTCTTGTGCAACGCAAATTAGTCCCCAAGTTATTAAGCTATCTTCATGAAACTTTGCTCACAAGCTTCTTATTTCTTGCCTCTTTAAATAAGTCGGAACGGGCCAGATCGGACTGATGTATCGTATAGCTGTCATGGAGCCTATCGGCCGATTTTCGTTATATTTCAAGATATAGCTATCAGGCTTACCACATCCAAATCGAAGTTTTATAACTTATAACGATCAACGATCGGCCTAATGAAGGTTCTTGTTGCAATTTTATGAACAAATGAGTACTATTACATGTAGATGTTAAACAAAAAATCATATAGCTGTTATTCAAACGCATTTTTTAATGAAAACTTTCCAAATTTAGATTTTATGACCAACAGATCTTTAACAACACAAAGACATTCGACCAAATGCTGTTTCTAAGAATGGTATACTGATATATGCAAAACAAAATATATCGGAAAACATAACATTCTTATATGAAACAGTTACAGTTGATAATGTAAGAAATATATACCAGTCCATAACATTTAAATACTTGCATACAATAGTCATAGTTGTTTATAGGAATCCAGCTTTTCCTATGACAAGGTTTCGAAATGAAATCAGAAATGATGTTAAGAGGCTAACGTCAGCTGAAAATAATACAAAATTGGTAATATTAGGAGATTTTAACATATGCCGATCAACAACCACTGATCAGCTCGAGTCTACTTTAAATAATAACAACAAAATGTGCCAACAACAAAACATTTAACTCAAATTGATTGGATATTTTGTGATAACACAGTAAGCGGTGCTGCCGCAATCACTTATCAAACTCCATATAGTCACCATGACGGCGTGTTCCTTAGCTATAATCACTAATTTAATAATTTTTTTAAAATATTAAGTTAATTAGATTAATTTATTATTGTAACTAAAGAATATATGTGCAATGTTGTTTAATGTATTGTAAATATTCCTCCTCGAGGATTGCGACCTTGTCGTGGTGAGTATTCGAAATTATAAGAGGATGATATAATCGGTGTACTGTTATAATTGTTCAATAAATACCACAGAAACCAGCAGCAATCCAAAGATATTTTATATTTTGTATAACTGCAAGGGTATGAAACCTTCGGCAAGCCGAAGGTAGCCTTGCTTTCTTGTTTTTATACATAATCGGAGGAAACTATTAAAAATCTTCGAAAGATACCACCTAGATGGCATGCACGATTCATCGCCCTACTGGTAATACAGATAGGGTTACGCCTACGTACTAAAAGAAAAACCTCCGTACGCTCACCAGTCCTTAAAGCGCTCACCGGAACTGCCAGCTATGGTTATACTTCGGTTAGCAGGATGTGATGCCAGGTCGCACTCCCACTTAGAATGCGCAGCATAAAGCGTGACGCCCCTTTTACGAGTATTAGTTATTCTTAACTTATTAACTCTTTAACTCTTTAGTCGCCTTTTACGACAAGCCGAACTCGCTGAAGTAAAAATTCTAGCCCCGCCACCACACAGGGATTAAGCTCCTTATTTATTATCTACCTATTTATCTAGCTGATCTGTTCAGCTCCTCGTCTCAGCTCTGCAGCTTTGTCCGCCAACATGCCAAAAAACAAGGCTCTTGGGATGAGCGGCACTCAAACAGAGACCCTAGCTGATCTCTCTCCAGTGAAAAACGGGAACAATGCATAAGGACTTGTTCCGTTTCAGCAGCGTCGGTGCAGTAAAGGCACTGGGCTGAGTCTACACTGCGAAACCGAAATAGGTAGGCCCGGAAACAGCCGTGGTCGGTGGGGAACTGGGTCAGGTGGTAGTCCACTACTTTGTGTTGACACTCTGCCCATTCCGCTAGCACTGGGATCAGCTGGTAGGTCCATCGTCCCCGGTGCGACGCTTGCCATCACGCTTGCCACTCACTCATCAACCACTCTTGGTACTCAACCCGAGGAACGCCATCTCGGATTAACAGCCCAGTGCCTTGATCTCCAGGTCTATTGGCGGCATACCTGCCAGAGCAAGTGATGCGTCTTCGGATATGGTCCTAAATCCTCTAATGAGCCTGAAGGCCATAGTTCGCATCACCGATCGCGCGCCTTTAAGTGTATGACCCTTTATAGGTGGCATTGCTCCAAATAGGGGCAGCATAAAAAAAATTTCTGCATTTTCCCTAGTGAACGGACGTGTTTTTTTTGCCCCTTCGATTTTTCGGCTTTTTTTATTAAAAACAGCCGGTGTTTTTATTTAAATTTTCTTTGAAACCGAAGTTTTAACTTTAGCCCGTTCACGACGCGTGTGCATGTTCTTAAAATTTGCCAAACTAATCTGTGTTTGCAAATTTTAGATCTTATTCTCTATTGTTTTGTGCATTGGTTCTGCCTCTTTCGGTGCATTTCTTCTTTTTCTTTTCTTTATTCTCTTTTGGGTAAGCGACGTAGTTGTTAGTGTTGTTAGTCACCGCTATTTTCTCTCTCTACTTACCTCTCCTAATTCTTTGAGCGCGCCTAAGCAGCTCTCACGCTTTGCCGCTCTCGAACTTATCTTTATACCCTTGCAGAGGGTATATTAATTTTAGCCAGAAGTTTGCAACGCACCTTAGGAGACATCTCCGACCCTATAAAGTATATATATTCTGAATCAGCATCACCAGAGGAGTCGAAAAATGGATGTCCGTCTGTCCGTCCGTCCGTCCGTCTGTTGCAACGCAAACTAGTCTCTCAGTTTTTGAGCTATCTTCATGAAACTTGGCACACAAGCTTCTTATTGCTGTAGGCTGTAAATAAGTCGGAACGAGCCAAATCGGACCGATATATCGTATAGCTGTCATAGAAGCTATCGGCCGATTTTTGTTGTTTTTCAAGATATTGCAACAAGATTTGGCAAATCTTATTCTTATTACGTTCCTAATGCGCTGTCAAAATTGTATCAAAATCGGACCACTATAACATATAGCTGCCATAGGAACAATCGGCTGAAATCAGAGTTTTTGTATGCAAACCTGTTTTGTTTTTGGAAATACCGCACATTATCAATACTTTTAATGTTATACAGAAACCCGCCCTTTGTTTTTCCATATAAATATCTCAGAGGTTTATATTCTATAGCTGTTATAGGAACAATCAGTCAGTCCGTCTGTCTGTTGCAACGCAAATTAGTCCCCCAGTTATTGAGCTATCATCATGAAACTTTGCTCACAAGCTTCTTATTTCTGCCCTCTTTAAATAAGTCGGAACGGGCCAGATCGGACTGATTTATCGTATAGCTGTTATGGAGCCTATCGGCCGATTTTCGTTATATTTCAAGATATAGCTATCAGGCTTACCACATCCAAATCGAACTTTTATAACTTATAACGATCAACGATCGGCCTAATGAAGGTTCTTGTTGCAATTTTATGGAAATCTGAGTACTATTACATGTAGCTGTTAAACAAAAAATCATATAGCTGTTATTCAAATGCATTTTTGAAAGAGAACTTTCCAAATTTAGATTTTATGACCAACAGATCCTTTACAACACAAAGACATTCGACCAAATGCTGTTTCTAAGAATTGTATTCTGATATATGAAAAACAAAATATATCGGAAAACATAACATTCTTATATGAAACAGTTACAGTTGATAATGTAAGAAATATATACCAGTCCATAACATTTAAATACTTGCATACAATAGTCATAGTTGTTTATAGGAATCCAGCTTTTCCTATTACAAGGTTTCGAAATAAAATCAGAAATGATGTTGAAATGCTAACGTCAGCTGAAAATAATACAAAATTGGGAGATTTTAACATTTGCCGATCAACAACCACTGATCAGCTCGAGTCTACTTTAAATAATAACAACAAAATGTGCCAACAACAAAACATTTAACTCAAATTGATTGGATATTTTGTGATAAGCGGTGCTGCCGCAATCACTTATCAAACTCCATATAGTCACCATGACGGCGTGTTCCTTAGCTATAATCACTAATTTAATAATTTATTTTTAAATATTTAGTTAATTAATTTATTTTATTATTGTAAAAAAAGAATATATGTGCAATGTTGTTTAATGTATTGTAAATATTCCTCCTCGAGGATTGCGACCTTGCCGTGGTGAGGAGGCTGCGTATTCGAAATTATAAGAGGTTCATATAATCGATGTACTGTTATAATTCTTCAATAAATACCACAGAAACCAGCAGCAATCCAAAGATATTTTATATTTTGTATAACTGCAAGGGTATGAAACCTTCGGCAAGCCGAAGGTAGCCTTGCTTTCTTGTTTTTATTATTTTTGCTCTCTCTGCTCTCTGCCCTTTACGCGCGTTAAGTTCTTTCTCTTGCGCTCATCCCTTTTCTTGTTTTGATTTTGTTTTCCTTTGGCGGTTTTTATTTTATTTTAACAGTAGGTGTCCCATATAATGGACGTTTTAATTTGTTTCAAGAAATCCTGCCTTAAGCAGGTGACTGCCGCCCAGGCAAGCATCTCGTGTTGGCTATGTGACAACGTAGTACACGCGAAGTGTGCTGGATATACCGGCCCGACGGCTGACGCCGTAGCCAAGCGCACGGGGTTGCGTTATTGCTGCGATGTGTGTAGGGAGGTGGAGAACGAAATGTGTTCGTTTATGCGTCAAACGAAGACTGGTTTTAGGGAACTGTTTGGAAGTTTTCGCAAACTTTCCGACCAGTTCTCAGCGCTTGATTCGTCTTTCATTAACCTTAAGTTATTGAATTAATCGCCAAAGCGCAAGAAAACCTCGCGAAATCAAAAGTCTTCAGTTAGCGCCTCCCAGCTCCCTCTAATTAATCAGCCAGGCACGCCAGTGGCCAAGCCGTTGATTTCGTTCACCAATCCCCCAATAGTAACGAGGTCTTCGGCTCAATCGGTTTCGCTTCCCGATAATGTCATTGAGTGTGAGCAACCTGTGACGCCCATGATTTCTGACAAGTCTGCTGTGGTATCGTTGCCCGTGCCACAGTTAATAGTTTTACCGAAGGCGTGTGCAAGTTCCGGTTTACCAGAAGAGAACCTATGCTCTGGAGTTACACCCGAGGTGCCTAAAAAGATTCTAGGTGTTCCACAAATGAAACATATTTTTGTTTCCAGGCTTGCCCCTGACCTCACATCAAATGTTGTAACAGCCTATATCCAAGGATATCCATGCCTTGGATATCAAAGTGGAACAATTTAAGTTTTCTTATGAGAGGGACATATCATCCTTCAAAATAAGTGTCCCCAACGAACTCATGGGCATTATATGCTCGGCTCAATTTTGGCCGGAGCATGTAATGGTCAAAGAGTTCGAAACAAAGAAGAAGAAAAATCGCCCACCGATTAATCTTCCTTTGCCGTCTCTAGCTTCAGCCCAAACAAAAACAATCTTAAACAAAAAAAACTAACATGCTCCTTAACTCTTTCATATCAAAATGTTAGAGGTCTATGTACTAAACTTTCAACTTTATATATAAACAGTCTTTCTTTTTCCTCTCAAATTGTTGTGTTTACTGAGACTTGGTTAAAACCGGATATCCAAAACTCCGAAGTTTTTCCAAGCACGTTTACAACCTACAGGTGTGATCGACCTGACCGTCGTGGTGGTGGAGTCCTTATTGCAGTCGGTTCCACCATCAATTCGGAACTTTTACAGCCGGAGATTCAACTTGCTATTGAATTTCTCTGTGTAAAATTACACTTTCCCGGTTTTTTATACCCTCGCAGAGGGTATATTAATTTTAGCCAGAAGTTTGCAACGCACCTTAGGAGACATCTCCGACCCTATAAAGTATATATATTCTGAATCAGCATCACCAGAGGAGTCGAAAAATGGATGTCCGTCTGTCCGTCCGTCCGTCCGTCTGTTGCAACGCAAACTAGTCTCTCAGTTTTTGAGCTATCTCCATGAAACTTGGCACACATATAACATATAGCTGCCATAGGAACAATCGGCTGAAATCAGCAAACCTGTTTTGTTTTTGGAAATACCGCACATTATCAATACCTTTTAATGTTATACAGTAACCCGCCCTTAGTTTTTCCATTTAAATATCTCAGACGTTTATATTATATAGCTGTTATAGGAACAATCAGTCAGTCCGTCTGTCTGTTGCAACGCAAATTAGTCCCCCAGTTATTGAGCTATCATCATGAAACTTTGCTCACAAGCTTCTTATTTCTGCCCTCTTTAAATAAGTCGGAACGGGCCAGATCGGACTGATTTATCGTATAGCTGTTATGGAGCCTATCGGCCGATTTTCGTTATATTTCAAGATATAGCTATCAGGCTTACCACATCCAAATCGAACTTTTATAACTTATAACGATCAACGATCGGCCTAATGAAGGTTCTTGTTGCAATTTTATGGAAATCTGAGTACTATTACATGTAGCTGTTAAACAAAAAATCATATAGCTGTTATTCAAACGCATTTTTGAATGAGAACTTTCCAAATTTAGATTTTATGACCAACAGATCCTTTACAACACAAAGACATTCGACCAAATGCTGTTTCTAAGAATGGTATACTGATATATGCAAAACAAAATATATCGGAAAACAAAACATTCTTATATGAAACAGTTACAGTTGATAATGTAAGAAATATATACCAGTCCATAACATTTAAATACTTGCATACAATAGTCATAGTTGTTTTTAGGAATCCAGCTTTTCCTATGACAAGGTTTCGAAATGAAATCAGAAATGATGTTGAAAGGCTAACGTCAGCTGAAAATAATACAAAATTGGTAATATTAGAAGATTTTAACATTTACCGATCAACAACCACTGATCAGCTCGAGTCTACTTTAAATAATAAGGGGTTATGTCTATTGTTAAATGTGCCAACAACAAAACATTTAACTCAAATTGATTGGATATTTTGTGATAACACAGTAAGCGGTGCTGCCGCAATCACTTATCAAACTTCATATAGTCACCATGACGGCGTGTTCCTTAGCTATAATCACTAATTTAATAATTTATTTTTTAATATTTAGTTAATTAATTTATTTTATTATTGTAAATAAAGAATATATGTGCAATGTTGTATTTTGTATAACTGCAAGGGGTATGAAACCTTCGGCAAGCCGAAGGTAGCCTTGCTTTCTTGTTTCATTATATAACCTGTTCCTATATTCCGCCGTCATCAGATGTATCTGTCTATTTGCAACATTTGTCTGCAATAAAGACTATTTTTAATCTGTTATCAGACAGAGATCACCTTTCAGTCCTTGGGGACTTTAATATCCCAGATTGTAATTGGACAACAAGTGTTGATTCAAATTCTCTGCTGCCCTCACGGCACCACGACCTTTTTGACGGTCTGTTTGATATGTCATTGTCGCAGGTCAATCATATCTTAAACTGTAGTAACAGATCGTTAGACTTATGCTTTGTCTCCGATCCATCTAGAGTGAATTTAGTAAAGACTGAACCACTTTCTTTCCCAGAAGATCCTTACCATCATACTCTGGAAGTGTCTTTTCATTTTTGGGCTTGTATGGATAAACATGAAAAATTGTGTAAGCGCGTACGCTGCTTTAGAAAAGCAGATTTTAATTTATTAAACTCTTTAATTTCACAATTTGATTGGTCGGAATTATATTTGTCTACTGATATATCAGTAGCGACCAATATTTTTTATACAAATATTAATTCATTTTTTGATATTTGCGTTCCGTGCTTTTATTCATCATCCTCGAGTAAGCCGCCATGGTTTACAAGAGAGTTGTCACGGTTAAAAAATTTAAAGTCAAGCCTTTACAAAAATTTAAATGTAGTAACTCGCCCTTAGCCTTTTAACGCTACTTAAGCGCGCGGTCACTCTTTACAGTCTTAAACGCGAAATGTTATAAAAACTATTTAGCTCGTTGTAAGGTTCAGTTTATTCAGAACCCCAAACAGTTTTATAGTTTTGTTAACACGAAGCGTAAGTCTTCCGCATTTCCTATTAACTTAACGTTTGAAAATGCTAGTGCAAATACCGACCAAACCATGGCCGATATGTTTGCAAAGTTTTTTCAAACGACTTACTCACCTTCTACACATACTACTCATTTTTATCCATACAACATTCAAAGTTCGTATGGTATTTTCTCCCCCTTTCTAAACGAAAGCTCCCTTGTCAAGGATCTTTATTTAATTAAGCCAGTTTTTTCACCTGGACCTGACGGTGTTCCCGCTTGTATACTTCGGTTCTGTGCCAACTCCTTAAGTAAGCCATTGCTCAAACTATTTTCGCTGTCCATAGAAACTTCACTCTTTCCTTACATTTGGAAGGAATCTTTTATTATCCCCTTATTGAAAAAGGGCAGCATGTCTGAAGCAAGCAATTATAGACGTATCTCTAAATTGTCGGCTATACCTAAATTTTTCGAGAATGTTATAACTCCTCACTTGCAACATTTATGCAGATCCGTTATTTCACCTTTTTAACACGGATTTATTAAACGTCGTTCAACTACGACAAATTTGCTTGAGCTGACATCCTTTGTGGTAAAAAGGATTTCAGGAAAATCTTCAAACTGATGTCATTTATACTGATTTCAGTAAAGCTTTTGACTCAGTGAATCATTCCCTTTTGGCACATAAGCTTGACCTTCTAGGTTTTTCACCTAAATTACTTAGTTGGATTGTAAGCTATCTGACTGACAGAACTTAAAGAGTCCTCTTTGGAACCAGCCTCTCAATTCCACTTCACGCCACATCTGGCGTTCCTCAATGGAGTCATCTCGGCCCCCTACTTTTTACGCTTTTCATCAATGACCTGCCTTCGGTCATACATAACTCTCGTACTCTTATGTACGCGGATGATGTAAAGCTTTGTTATCAATTTAAGGACGACCACTGTCAGTCACACTTACAAGCCGACCTAAATAGTTTTCATTCGTGGTGTTGTGCCAATTTTTTAAACCTGAACAGCTCTAAATGCAAGCGGATGGCATTCTCTCGAGTCCAGTATACTTCTTATTCTCTTTGTGGTTGTGTCTTGGAAAGAATCACCCTAGATGATGATTTGGGGGTCCGTTTGGACCGAAAACTAAAGTTTTCCAATCATATTTATAATATGGTCAATAAAGCCATGGGTGTTCTAGGCTTTATTAAGAGATGGTCTAAGAAATTTGACGATCCTTATCTTACAAAGACTCTCTACATCTCACTTGTTCGTCCTATTCTTGAATATGGTTAAAGCGTATGGTGTCCCCAGTACACTATTCATAAAGAACGCATCGGGTCCGTACAAAAGAACTTTTTATTGTTTGCGTTACGTGGCCTTAACTGGGAGGAAAATTTAAGACTGCCTTCCTATAATAATAGACTCTTATTATTAAATTTGCCTTCCCTAACTAATCGCAGAACCATGCTAGGGGTATTATTTATTAACAACCTTATGCTAAGTCAAAGCACCTTGGTCAAATGTGTAGAGCAGCAGGCAATCAAACAAAAGAATGGAGGTTCAATCCCTCGAGAAGGCGGTTTGTTTTTATTTTTACTATTTCACCATTTAGAAGTTAATATTTTTTTTTTTTTTTTTTTTCATCATTATAAAATTTGATTTCATTTATCAAATTTCAACAAATAATCTTATTAAATATAAATAAATAACACTCGGCTTTCTTGTGGTTATTCAATCTTGTAGTAGTGTTATTGTTGTGCATGACATTTGACATCTTTGAGCAACTGGTCTAAAAATGCAATTTTAACGGGCGCGGAGCGCAGCGACGGTGGTCTAGTTGTTAGGATGACGAACTCCTATGCAAACGGCCAGGGTTCGATTCCCCACGGCGAAAAGAGAATTTAGCTATTTTAATTTTTTATGTGCTTATCTAATAATTTATATATTAAGTGTTACATTTTGCCTTTTAAGATGTTTTGCATGCTGTACTTATGCGTGCATGCATACAATACATGCACGCGAAGCTCACACATGCATACATATGTATATGCGTGCGAGGCAATACACAAAACATGAGGCAGGTCTGTGTAATTGTTAATGGACGTCTAAATTCAAGAAGAAGCAGTTGTTGTAACGAATTTTGGCACGCGCCAAAAATTCAAAAATTCTAACTTATGCTATCGACTCTTGCTTCTTCGTTATTTTTATTTTTGTTTTTATTATTTTAAAAATTTTATTTCAATATATATTTTTTATGGTATATAAAAATAAACTGAAAATCCATGGCCTCTTACAGTCACCGCGTGACTGTAGCCTTTCCGACTTGTTTATTATTTAATTGATTTTGCATTAGTTACCCTATATACCCCGACCCTATCAGAAGTCATACATGTCTACCACAGCCTTCGAGAAAGTTCTTGCCACCGCTAAAATCTCCGCTACGCCAAAAACAACATCAGTCCTCAAAATCGCCACGAACTAGATTTTTCCGGAAAAGTACCGTACTACAGCTGCAGCCACAACGTATAAAGGTGTCGCTACACCAAAAACAACAACAGCCCTCAAAATCGACTCGAACTGGATATGTCCGGACAAAATCCGTACAACCCAGCCGCAGCCACAACGCATTTGCAGCTACGCCAAAGAAACGGCGCTGCAGAGCTGCAACATGTACTGTTATGTATGATTCGCCTCTGTAAACTTAGCAATTAAAAATGTAGCCTCTCTTGATATTTAGACGCTTAACAGACTGGACGTGTTTTTCTTAAATAATTCCCTCAAGCTCCCGAGAGGTAACTGGCGCAGCCGGTAAACAAGTATATAATATACCCGTGTATATTATAATATATACGTGAGTAATTGTGAATAAAAACAAAGTCGGAAAGGCTACAGTCACGCGGTGACTTTAAGAGGCCATGGATTTTCAGTTTATTTTTATATACCATAAAAAATATATATTGAAATAAAATGTTTAATATAATAAAAACAAAAATTTAAATAACGAAAAATCAAGAGTCGATAGCATGAGTTAGAACGAGAGAGATATGTGAATTTTTGGCGCGTGCCAAAATTCGTTACATACACACACAGCAGCGTCAACTGCTTCTTCTTTAATTTAGACGTCCATTAACAATTACACAGACCTGCCTCATGTTACATATGCATGCATGTGTGAGCTTCGTGTGCATGTATTGTATGCATGCACGCATAAGTACAGCATGCAAAACATCTTAAAAGGCAAAATGTAGCACTTAATATATAAATTATTAGATAAGCACATAAAAAATTAAAATAGCTAAATTCTCTTTTCGCCGTGGGGAATCGAACCCTGGCCGTTTGCATAGGAGTTCGTCATCCTAACAACTAGACCACCGTCGCTGCGCTCCGCGCCCGTTAAAATTGCATTTTTAGACCAGTTGCTCAAAAATGTCAAATGTCATGCACAACAATAACACTACTACAAGATTGAATAACCACAAGAAAGCCGAGTGTTATTTATTTATATTTAATAAGATTATTTGTTGAAATTTGATAAATGAAATCAAATTTTATAATGATGAAAAAAAAAAAAAAAAAAAAAATATTAACTTCTAAATGGTGAAATAGTAAAAATAAAAACAAACCGCCTTCTCGAGGGATTGAACCTCCATTCTTTTGTTTGATTGCCTGCTGCTCTACACATTTGACCATCGCCGCACTGACTCGCTGTGCGGCTAAGTAACTATTTCCTACTCATATACACACATAATCATTTTCGCATTAAAAAGATCGAAAAAGCACGTGGCTGGCAGCAGCTTGCAGGCAAGGCATCACAAATCTATAGAAAATGTTAACTCGCGTAACTTCTATGTTTATTATCCGATCGGGTTGCAATTTATAAAATAAGTTCACTTGGCATTTATCTATATGTATGCCAAAGCAGAAAGTTAAGACTTCAATACTTTGCTTAATAATCAAAAATTGATTTACGGGGGCGGTGGGCGTGGTACCCGAAATTTGAAAACGACGTTTACTGCCTAGGATATACAGTAATCTTCATGCCAAATTTGGAGGGTCTAGCTTTCTTAATAGCTGAGAATCAGACGTTCATACAGACGGACAGACGGAGAGACGGACAGACGGACAGACAGACATGGCTAGATCGACTCGGCTAGTGATCCTGAGCAAGAATATATATACTTTATGGGGCCGCAGATTTCTCCTTCTGCCTGTTACGCACATTCCGACAAACCTAATAGACCATGTATTTTTTTAAAATCCATGGCCTAACAAGTGGGTGTCAATTTACTAAGCGTGAGAAAATATTAAAAAACAAGAAAGCAAGGCTACCTTCGGCTTGCCGAAGGTTTCATACCCTTGCAGTTATACAAAATATAAAATATCTTTGGATTGCTGCTGGTTTCTGTGGTATTTATTGAAGAATTATAACAGTACATCGATTATATCATCCTCTTATAATTTCGAATACTCAGCCTCCTCACCACGGCAAGGTCGCAATATTTACAATACCCTAAACAACATTGCACATATATTCTTTATTTACAATAATAAAATAAATTAATTAACTAAATATTTAAAAATAAATTATTAAATTAGTGATTATAGCTAAGGAACACGCCGTCATGGTGACTATATGAAGTTTGATAAGTGATTGCGGCAGCACCGCTTACTGTGTTATCACAAAATATCCAATCAATTTGAGTTAAATGTTTTGTTGTTGGCACATTTAACAATAGACATAACCCCTTATTATTTAAAGTAGACTCGAGTTGATCAGTGGTTGTTGATCGGTAAATGTTAAAATCTCCTAATATTACCAATTTTGTATTATTTTCAGCTGACGTTAGCCTTTCAACATCATTTCTGATTTCATTTCGAAACCTTGTCAATAGGAAAAGCTGGATTCCTAAAAACAACTATGACTATTGTATGCAAGTATTTAAATGTTATGGACTGGTATATATTTCTTACATTATCAACTGTAACTGTTTCATATAAGAATGTTATGTTTTCCGATATATTTTGTTTTGCATATATCAGTATACCATTCTTAGAAACAGCATTTGGTCGAATGTCTTTGTGTTATAAAGGATCTGTTGGTCATAAAATCTAAATTTGGAAAGTTCTCATTCACAAATGCGTTTGAATAACAGCTATATGATTTTTTGTTTAACAGCTACATGTAATAGTACTCAGATTTCCATAAAATTGCAACAAGAACCTTCATTAGGCCGATCGTTATAAGTTATAAAAGTTCGATTTGAGTGTGGTAAGCCTGATAGCTATATCTTGAAATATAACGAAAATCGGCCGATAGGCTCCATAACAGCTATACGATATATCAGTCCGATCTGGCCCGTTCCGACTTATTTAAAGAGGGCAGAAATAAGAAGCTTGTGAGCAAAGTTTCATGAAGATAGCTCAATAACTGGGGGACTGACTGATTGTTCCTATAACAGCTATATAATATAAACGTCCGAGATATTTAAATGGAAAAACTAAAGGCGGGTTACTGTATAACATTAAAAAGTATTGATAATGTTGTAAGGATGCTTTCTCAGGCTGGGGTACATATCTCAGTCTAGCCAGGGTCTTTACAGAAAATTTATAAATACTTGGACTTTCTATGACTTTAGTAAAGAGGTTACTAGCAGGTCAGACCTCAATGGGTCGTTTACAGGGTATCGGCTTATGGGCATAACCCACACAATGTACGTGTGCTCGTTTGCTAACCACGTGGTAATGGTCTCCGCCACCACGCGGTCCTTTCGAGGCTCACGGGCATGTGTCGCGTGTCACGCGTGCCGAGTTGGCGGCCTATCGTGAGGAACGCACGTGGCCGCGGGTGCTTTTCGCTTGCACTTCCTAAGTCGCTCGTTGGTGTATTCCACCATCCGCAACTAGGTAAAGTGCACGCTCTTCGCACCTCGCTTGCCGACTATCGCTCGCTCACGGTGCTTCACGGTCGATCGGTGGTCGTACAGAACGCCCGTGACCGCAGGTGTTCTTGCTTGTATCCCCACGAGCCGCTCAGTGGTGTATTGCACCACGCCGCAACCTCGTTAGGGTACACGTTTTCACACCCACTTGCCAACTAACGTTCACGCACGACACTCGCGATCGGCCGTTGGTCGTGCAAAAATGTCCGTGACCGCAGGTACTCTCGCCTGCGCTCCTACAAGTCGCTCGATGGTGTATTCCACCACGCCGCAACTTGGTGAAGCACGCTCACGCACCCACTCGCCAACTGACGTTTTCACGCACGAGACTCACGATCGGCCGTTGGTCGTCAAAATCTGTGACCGCAGGTACTTTCGCCTGCGCTCCCACAAGTCGCTCGATGGTGTATTCCACCACACCGCAACTCGCTGAAGCACACGCTCACGCACCCACTTGCCAACTGACGTCCACTCACGACACGAACTATGCGTGTGTACACGCAGGCTCGCTTACTGGCCAGCGGAGTACCGGCATGCCAGAAAGCGCGACTCTGCTAATACACACTCACAACGGCACACACACGGACACGACACTTTTGCCTACCCTAGAGGGGAAGAACGTAACACCGGGTATATTGTTTTTAAATAATCACTGCAGGGGAATTTCATTAATATTTAACATGGTTTTTCCTTTTATTCACTGGGTTTTCTTTTGTCTTTAGCACTAGTCCTTATTCTAATTTGTCCCTGCCTACTTCCTACTTCGCACCATTTACGCTAGCTCTAACTGCGCTCTCATTGTTTTTATGTTTTACTTTAGCTCACCTTGACTCTCCTGCGACGGGATTCATATTTGGGTCGTCCTTTGGGGTCCTTGGGCTGGCACTTCGACAGGACTTGGCACTACTTTTATTTTATTACTTTTGCACTTGTTTAAAAGGGAGCACTTGCTGCCTATTCTTCTGGCTGCTCGGGATCAACTGCCTGTGGCCTAATTAGGCGACTTCCCTCTTCGCTGCTGCGATCATGTCGCCGCTGCTGCGTACATGTCGCCGCTGCTGCGTACATGTCGCCGCTGCTTGCCTGTCGCCGCTGCCTGCCTGTCGCCGCTGCCTTTGGCCGATCTAGCCTGGCTGCTGCGGTTCTGCTAGCAGCGGCGCTGCTGGTCCGGCGTCGCTGCCCAAAAATCGGCCGCGAAGCCGTTGGCTCGTGCTGTCTGTACGCGAGCTCTGGGTACCGAGGCACCGTTACTTTGTGTGTGCGCGAGCTCTGGGTACCCAGGCACCGTTACTGGTGTGAGCGTTCGACGGCTGCTTGCCTAAATGCGTGAGCTCTGGGTACCGAGGCACCGTTACTTGTGCAAGTGTTCGACGGCTGCCTGCCTAAATGCGCGAGCTCTGGGTACCGAGGCACCGTTACTTGTGTGTGCACAAGCTCTGGGTACCGAGGCACTGTTACTAGGCATGGGTGCCGAGTGACTGGAGTTTCTCTTGTTTCTTGTCCTGTTTCGCGTGATCTGTCTACGCCCCTGCCTTTGCCTATGCCTATGCTTCTGTATTTAAATAACTACGGGGTATGCCGGGCTTAAAGATATCTTGTCTTTTTATTTAATAGTGAATTAACTTAAGAGATATATGTGGCGTCGCTTCATGCGGCGTCACAATGTGCGGTATTTCCAAAAACAAAACAGGTTTGCTGATTTCTGCCGATTGTTCCTATTTTTGACAGCACATTAAGAACGTAATAAGAATAAGATTTGCCAAATCTTGTTGCAATATCTTGAAAAACAACAAAAATCGGCCGATAGGCTCCATAACAGCTATACGATATAACAGTCCGATCTGGCCCGTTCCGACTTATTTAAAGAGGGCAGAAATAACAAGTAGGTAAGGCTACAGTCGGGCGCCCGACAGTAAGATACCCTTCTTCCAATTTTCTAAATCCGTTACAAACGTGTAACCACTTTCATAGTTTCAAACAGAGAATTCTGCATAAATACTTTTAATACATATAGCTTACTCGCTCGCACACACACAGCGACGCGCGTAAAGAGTAAAGCGACATGACGCAACGTCGACGTCGGCGTCAACTGCTCAAAGCAGCTCGCAGGCTGCTGCTCGTACCAAACATTTGTACTGAAAACGTCGACTTTAATAACTTCTGTGATATAGGTCCGATCGTATTGTAATTTGGAGGATATGTTCATATTGCATTTAGCTTTATACCTACCAAGGCAGAATGCGTTTAATACTTTGCTTAATAATTGCAAATTACCGATTTGCGGGGGCGGTGGGCGTGGCATCAATCATTTGATATAAACCTTCATGCCAAATTTGGTATCTCTAGCTTTTTTAATAGCTGAGATCTGTTGTCTCATACAGACGGACAGACGGACGGACAGACAGACGTACGGACATACAGACGGACATGTCTCAATCGACTCGGCTAGTGATCCTGAGCAAGAATATATATACTTTATGGGGTCTGCCACGCCTCCTTATGCCTGTTACATACATTTTGCAAGTTAGTATACCCTTTTTTGACCATTTTCAATGGTCGAAGGGTATAAAAATATTTAGCTTTCCCGATGCGGTTTTAAATGTCAGTGATATTGGGGATGGGGTACTTGTCTGAAATTGTTTTATCGTTTAGCTTCCGATAATCAATGACAAGACGCCATTTTTATACCCTTGCAGAGGGTATATTAATTTTAGCCAGAAGTTTGCAACGCACCTTAGGAGACATCTCCGACCCTATAAAGTATATATATTCTGAATCAGCATCACCAGAGGAGTCGAAAAATGGATGTCCGTCTGTCCGTCCGTCCGTCCGTCTGTTGCAACGCAAACTAGTCTCTCAGTTTTTGAGCTATCTTCATGAAACTTGGCACACAAGCTTCTTATTGCTGTAGGCTGTAAATGTCGGAACGAGCCAGATCGGACCGATATATCGTATAGCTGTCATAGAAGCTATCGGCCGATTTTTGTTGTTTTTCAAGATATTGCAACAAGATTTGGCAAATCTTATTCTTATTACGTTTTTAATGTGCTGTCAAAATTGTATCAAAATCGGACCACTATAACATATAGCTGCCATAGGAACAATCGGCTGAAATCAGGGTTTTTGTATGCAAACCTGTTTTGTTTTTGGAAATACCGCACATTATGAATACCTTTTAATGTTATACAGTAACCCGCCCTTAGTTTTTCCATTTAAATATCTCAGACGTTTATATTCTATAGCTGTTATAGGAACAATCAGTCAGTCCGTCTGTCTGTTGCAACGCAAATTAGTACCTCAGTTATTGAGCTATCTTCGGCCGATTTTCGTTATTGTTCAAGATATAGCTATCAGGCTTACCACATCCAAATCTAAGTCTTAATAATAAAGTTTCATCAAAATCGAACTTTTATAACTTATAACGATCAACGATAGGCCTAATGAAGGCTGAGTATGTGAAATTATAAGAGGATGATATAATCGATGTCCTGTTATAATTGTTCAATAAATGCCACAGAAACCAGCAGCAATCCAAATATATTTTATATTTTGTATAACTGCAAGGGTATGAAACCTTCGGCAAGCCGAAGGTAGCCTTGCTTTCTTGTTGTTTTTCCATCGGGGCAGTTTTTTTTGGCACCACCCATACAGGGGCGCTCCAAGGAGAATAACTTGATTTAATAATGTCTTGATCTAACATAGATTGAATCTGTTTTTTGACTTCATCCTTGTGAATAAATGGGTATCTATAAGATTTAGCGTGTACGGGTACATCGTCTACGGTTGGAATTGAATGCATTATTTTATTTGTGAAAGGCAGTGGGTTATTTACATTATGGAAGGTGTTTGAAAATTGTTTGCATAACTTTACTAGTCCGTCTTTTTCCTCGGAAGTAAGGTGATCTACTTTGAGGTTTTCTAAAGAGTGAGGTAGTTTTTCTGCTCGATTACAGTTGGAAGTAATATAGAAAAGTTCGAGATGATCTGCTTTTGAATAAGCCGTACCTTCAATAGCGGTTTCAAGGTATAGAAATTTGTCGGAGTCAGAGTAGTTTATTACTTCGAAATTGGTAACGTTATTTTCTGAGTAGTAAAGTCCACCTGATATTAATAGGTATTTGTCAATCTGAGTAGTATTATAATGAAAGTCGCCGTCTTTGTTTTTTACGGGTAGTGATATTATAGCTTTGGTTTTGGCGGAAATGTTTAGAATATTTGAAGATCGATTATTATACATGTGGGAAACGAACCAGATCAGGGAACTAAAATGAACAATAAAACAGAGAGCAAGAGAGTAACGCGCAGTGGCAACGCTTATTAACGGAAAAAACCAAAAGAAGGGACTTTGAGTTAAATGGTGAACGAGAGCAGTCGCAAGTTTTTCAATCGCGCTATATACTTATACAACTAGAGCTAAACAATTGTCATTAAACAATTAAATAATAATAATAATCAAGAACTATTGTCACTAAACAATATAAAGTGTACTATAAACAATTGTCATTTAACAGTAACACTATAAAAGAAACTCACTACAATTTTGGGGGCTCGACCGAGATTGGCCAAAGTTGTGTATATATAAGTGCGAACATAGTGAGTGCGAGCGAGAAAGAACGTGACGCCGCATCAATTATAAGAAAAACGACAACGACGCAAAAAGTCACGGTGAAGCTGAAGCAATTGGAATTCAATCGACGACGGCGAGCAAAAGGTGTTTGTGACGCCGAGTACATTGGAAGATTTTAGACGACGGACGTCTCTTGTCTTTTTTGCCAAAACGTTCCTGCCTTTTGCGGCTCCTGCCTTTTGCGTCTCTTGATTTTAGAGTCTCCCGCTATCTGAGGCTCTTGCTATTAGAGGCTTGCGCGGCTTGAGGCGTGTGCTATGTTCGGCCTGTGCAAAGTGAAGATCGAGTGGCAAGAATCTCATTCATTTTCGAGTGTTGTGTATGCATGCATGTTGCAGTTCTCTGATATGTATGATTGTATGATTGCATCCTGTCGGACCCTCCTATGCTGTGGGTTTTGTACTTTTGTCCATTCACACTCTTTCTGTTCCGCTTGCGCAGTATCGCTATGCTCAGAGGCTACACGGGGAAATATAGCCCCAGTGGAAGGCCTGACAGCACCCTTCGCTTTTTTGGGCGGAGTTTGACGGCTCCCGGATAATGATTCCCTCGGTCTCTTGGGAGTGTTCTTTCGAGAATCACTTTTGGTGGTATTTAGTTCTCCGATCTTTGGATGTGTCTGGGTGAACTTGCTGGCCCTTGTAGCTTCTACTTGGCTAGTCTGTCCAGGATTTTGGTTGCTTATCTCTTGTGCGCAAAGCGTTTCAGCCCTCTTTTGGATGCTAATCAGGTTTGTGATTTCATCCTTCATCAGCTGGTTTATGTGGCACTGGCCCTTGAGAAAAATTATGGCCGCCAATCCTTCCAGAATACTTCCAATTTTGCAAATTGCCTCGCTTGCTGTTTTTGGCTCGTATTTTCCTTGGCCGTCGCTTAGTGTCGTTTGCAGACATTCATCCTTCTGTGGAGTCCGCTGTATTATTGCTCTCCTTGCAAAAGGATCAATTTCCTGCTGGATCTCGGAGTTGTGTGGCCCAGTGTGGGCAGGGCCCACCGCTGGACTGTTCATTGGCTAAATTCAATTTGATTTAAATTTAGAATCAAATTAAAATACTAAATCCAATTTAAGAACTCCGCGCCCAATTGCGGGAACTGTCTGGCAACGACAAGGACAGCGATCTACTTTCATCGGTTTAGTTTAAATTTGAAAATTTGAAAAATCGAGTTTAAATTCAAATTCAAATATCAGTTGAAACTCAAATTTCAACGCTCCGCGCTTAAAAGTAGAAACTGTCTGGCAACGCCAACGACTGCGATCGGTTTGCAACGCTGCCAATTGTTCTTTCACTATGTATCGATGCTTATGTTCGATGCTATGGTAAGACCGATTTCCAACACCGTCAGCTGCTTTATCAGCAGGGCAGCAACAACAAAGCTTTGCAAATTTGGCAAAAACTTGGTCAGAACTCGTCGGATCCTGTAATTTTAACGTTAAAAACACGTAGCGCCGCCACAGGGAACTGCCCGGATATGGCCTTACACAGCCCTGCAAATCGCTGGACCCGTATACGATGTTACGAGGAAAAACACGGGGAGGAAAAACCAACACATCTGTTTAAGTGGGAAAAGCGTGTGTGTGTCGCCTGTGTTTGTGTGTGTGTGTGTGTATGTGTGTATGTGTGTGCGTTTTTTTTTTTTTTATACCCTTGCAGAGGGTATATTAATTTTAGCCAGAAGTTTGCAACGCACCTTAGGAGACATCTCCGACCCTATAAAGTATATATATTCTGAATCAGCATCACCAGAGGAGTCGAAAAATGGTTGTCCGTCTGTCCGTCCGTCCGTCCGTCCGTCTGTTGCAACGCAAACTAGTCTCTCAGTTTTTGAGCTATCTTCATGAAACTTGGCACACAAGCTTCTTATTGCTGTAGGCTGTAAATAAGTCGGAACGAGTCAGATCGAACCGATATATCGTATAGCTATCATAGAAGCTATCGGCCGATTTTTGTTGTTTTTCAAGTTATTGCAACAAGATTTGGCAAATCTTATTCTTATTACGTTCTTAATGTGCTGTCAAAATCGGAGCACTATAACATATAGCTGCCATAGGAACAATCGGCTGAAATCAGGGTTTTTGTATGCAAACCTGTTTTGTTTTTGGAAATACCGCACATTATTAATACCTTTTAATGTTATACAGTAACCCGCCCTTTGTTTTTCCATTTAAATATCTCAGAAGTTTATATTCTATAGCTGTTATAGGAACAATCAGTCAGTCCGTCTGTCTGTTGCAACGCAAATTAGTCCCCCAGTTATTGAGCCAACATCATGAAACTTTGATCACAAGCTTTTTATTTCTGCCCTCTTTAAATAAGTCGGAACGGGCCAGATCGGACTGATATATCGTATAGCTGTTATGGAGCCTATCGGCCGATTTTCGTTATATTTCAAGATATAGCTATCTGGCTTACCACATCCAAATCGAACTTTTATAACTTATAACGATCAACGATCGACCTAATGAAGGTTCTTGTTGCAATTTTATGGAAATCTGAGTACTATTACATGTAGCTGTTAAACAAAAAATCATATAGCTGTTATTCAAATGCATTTTTGAAAGAGAACTTTCCAAATTTTGATTTTATGACCAACAGATCCTTTACAACACAAAGACATTCGACCAAATGCTGTTTCTAAGAATTGTATACTGATATATGCAAAACAAAATATATCGGAAAACATAACATTCTTATATGAAACAGTTACAGTTGATAATGTAAGAAATATATACCAGTCCATAACATTTAAATACTTGCATACAATAGTCATAGTTGTTTATAGGAATCCAGCTTTTCCTATTAGAAGGTTTCGAAATGAAATCAGAAATGATGTTGAAAGGCTAACGTCAGCTGAAAACAATACAAAATTGGTAATATTAGGAGATTTTAACATTTGCCGATCAACAACCACTGATCAGCTCGAGTCTACTTTAAATAATAAGGGGTTATGTCTATTGTTAAATGTGCCAACAACAAAACATTTAACTCAAATTGATTGGATATTTTGTGATAACACAGTAAGCGGTGCTGCCGCAATCACTTATCAAACTCCATATAGTCACCACGACGGCGTGTTCCTTAGCTATAATCACTAATTTAATAATTTTTTTTTAAATATTAAGTTAATTAGATTATTTTATTATTGTAACTAAAGAATATATATGCAATGTTGTTTAAGGTATTGTAAATATTCCTCCTCGAGGATTGCGACCTTGTCGTGGTGAGTATTCGAAATTATAAGAGGATGATATAATCGGTGTACTGTTATAATTGTTCAATAAATACCACAGAAACCAGCAGCAATCCAAAGATATTTTATATTTTGTATAACTGCAAGGGTATGAAACCTTCGGCAAGCCGAAGGTAGCCTTGCTTTCTTGTTTTTATACATAATCGGAGGAAACTATTAAAAATCTTCGAAAGATACCACCTAGATGGCATGCACGATTCATCGCCCTACTGGTCATACAGATAGGGTTACGCCTACGTACTAAAAGAAAAACCTCCGTACGCTCACCAGTCCTTAAAGCGCTCACCGGAACTGCCAGCTATGGTTATACTTCGGTTAGCAGGATGTGATGCCAGGTCGCACTCCCACTTAGAATGCGCAGCATAAAGCGTGACGCCCCTTTACGAGTATTAGTTATTCTTAACTTATTAACTCTTTAACTCTTTAACTCTTTAGTCGCCTTTTACGACAAGCCGAACTCGCTGAAGTATAATTCTAGCCCCGCCACCACACAGGGATTAAGCTCCTTATTTATTACCTATTTATCTAGCTGATCTGTTCAGCTCCTCGTCTCAGCTCTGCAGCTTTGTCCGCCAACATGCCAAAGAACAAGGCTCTTGGGATGAGCGGCACTCCAAACTCCAATCTCTCTCCAGTGAAAAACGGGAACAATGCATAAGGACTTGTTCCGCTGTTTCAGCGGCGTCGGTGCAGTAAAGGCACTGGGCTAAGTCTACACTGCGAAACCGAAATAGGTAGGCCCGGAAACAGCCGTGGTCGGTGGGGAACTGGGTCAGGTGGTAGTCCACTACTTTGTGTTGACACTCTGCCCATTCCGCTAGCACTGGGATCAGCTGGTAGGTCCATCGTCCCCGGTGCGACGCTTGCCATCACGCTTGCCACTCACTCATCAACCACTCTTGGTACTCAACCCGAGGAACGCCATCTCGGATTAAGCCCAGTGCCTTGATCTCCAGGTCTATTGGCGGCATACCTGCCAGAGCAAGTGATGCGTCTTCGGATATGGTCCTAAATCCTCTAATGAGCCTGAAGGCCATAGTTCGCATCACCGATCGCGCGCCTTTAAGTATGACCCTTTATAGGTGGCATTGCTCCAAATAGGGGCAGCATAAAGAAAAGTGGCTTTTGCCACCGCCACTAGCAGCTTGCCGGCAACCTGGGACCACCTACGTTGGGCATGAGCCTAACCAGTGAAGCAGATGTGATCCCAGCCTTCCTGCTAGCATATATCGCGTGATCCTTAAAGGACACCCAGGTACTTTAGTGATCTCGCTGAAGTCACCTGGAAACCATTAACGGTGACCTGCAGGGTCTCCACAGATTTTCTGCTGCTCAACAGGACAGCCTTAGTTTTGTGAGCCGCAATTTGCAGGTCAACATTTCCCAACCAGCCGATGGTTGAGCTTATTGTCGCATTGCACTTTGCCTGTAGCTCTGACAGTGTCTTGGCGACCGCTGTTATTGCCACATCATCTGCAAAGCAGTGCAATTCATCCTTATTGGTTTGTTGATGCCCAAAATCCCATTTTACATAATGTTCCACAGGATCGGACCAAGTACCGATCCTAGGGGAACACCTGACGAAACTCGGTAGCTTCTTGGGCCAGCTTCGTGTCGAACCAGAAGACACGGTCCCTGAAGTTACTACCTACAGCGATCCTCAGATACTCTGGGATACCCATGTTGTGCATAGCCCCTAAAATCGTGGGCCACCTTGCAGTGTTAAAGGCGTTTTTGACGTCTAGCGTGACGATAGCGCAGTAGTCCTTCCTAACGCCAAGCCATCTGTCACTGTCGAGAGCGTTTTAAGCTATGTCTACAACAGCCGAGAGGGCATCAAGGGTACATTTTCCGTTTCCATTGCCGTACTGCTGTCTACTCAGGCCATTGGGGCTCTCTGTTATGGCTTCTATGCGACAATACAGGATACGTCCGAATAGCTTACCTACTATATCCAGCAGACATAGTGGGTGGAAGTTGCATGCACCATGTGCTTGCCCCTTACCTTTCGGCAATAATACAAGTTTTTGGCTTTTTCAACGCTTGGCAAAGACCCCATCCATGAGACACCGCTGGAAAGTGTCCCTGAAGATTTCGGGTCTAGCCAGCGCCACAGCCTTAATCACTGCTTCCGGAATCCCATCCATGCCAGTAGCTTTGTTAGCCTTTATACGCCTAGCTGCCTCGACTACTTCCTTTACTGGTACGCAAGGGAAGGGAGACGCAGGGGTATTTTCTAGTGGCTGCCATAGCGTGGTCTGCGCAGGGAACAGCTCCGCAACGATATTGGCCATCTCAATGGGTTCCGATGGAGCACCCTTTCTCTTCCTTAACTTACTGCTAACGAGTTTGTAGACGAGTCCCCAGGGATTATCGTCTACGCTCTCTAGCAGGTCCTTAAAGGCGCGCGCTTTGGCAGCCGATATTCCTTTTTTGAACTCTGCACGCTTGGCCTTGTAGACCAGAAGATGTTCTGCGCGGCTAGGGTCTCCTCTGGCTCGTTGCTCACGTCTCCTAGTCCTGTGGCATTCCTGCCGAAGCTGGTGTAAGGAGTCGTTCCACCAGTGGACAGGACTCTTACGCTTTTCCTTGCTTTTCCTAGGCATCGTAGCATTGCAAGTTGATACCAGTAGCTTCATAAGGTCCGCCGCCATTGTCTCCGCATGGCTGCCTGAGATTGATAGGGACTCGATTTGCTATGCCAGCATATCATTATCGATCTTTTTAGGCTCGCCTTAAAGGTCGGGCACGCGAAACCGCTTGTCGTGTGGTTCCTGTCCACCCCGCTGCTGCATATCAAGCATTTTGGTGGAGCATTGCATCCCTTTGCAACGCAAGCAGCAGTCAGACCGATCGGTCGCCTTGCAACTGGACGCTCGGTGGCCGTAGCATAGACACCTGAAGCATCTTGTCGGACGTACATCCTGAATGATGCGGCAACGTGACCAGCCTACGATCACCGTGCCCGCTTTCGAGACAGCGATCGCATCACCGTCGCTATCCCGCATTTTACGCAGACCGCGCACTGCATCTGGATTAACCACGATGTCCTGGAACTGGGAGGCAAGAGAGCCGAGGAGTTCCTCTGCTGTCGTAGCCTCGTCCATTCCGCTGATGGAAAGAGCCATCCTCTGCGCCCCCGTACGGACCGCTGCCATTTCCTTCAGCGAATCCATGATATCCCCTATAAATTTGGGTACACTGTCTGCAGCTTTACCCTCTACCTCGAGCAGTAGCTCTCCCTGTTGCGTTCTTCTGATCTTTTTAATATGCTTCCTAAAATCAGTAAGATTTGGGTCCGCTTTCAGCTTGCGGAGCATATCAGCGTAAGACACTTCCCCAGTCTTCTTCAGAATGAGAGCCTCTGGCTTCTTGCGCAAGCGCTTAGGTTTCACCCTGGACCACTCCTCTTTGCTAGCGACCTTGGCAACAGCCGCATAGCTGAGTGAGTTTGGCTCCTTTGGTGTGGGTGTCTCATGTTTTGAGCTCTTGCTCAACGGAGGCTTCTCTGCAGAAAGCTTCACTATAGGAGGCTTCACTGAAGGGCCCTTCAGCGTCCTTTTTGCGCTAGCCGCAGATGGGCGGTCCAGTTTCGTCTGTCGCTCTGTCTGAGTGCCTGATTCCCTGAACGAGCCCTCTTTTGGTACACCCCCTTCGAGCTGGATCGCTCTAGAATTGAGAGCAGCCAGATCGGAGATTGCGCCTTTGGTTTCCTTCGTGACGTGACGCTGCTTCTCGAATGCGGAAAGCACCGTGTTAATTTTGTAATCATCAAGGCCAAAATGCTCCTTAAGCCCTCGTTTTCAAATACCGACAGGTCCAGTGGCCGAATTGGCGACCCGGATGGGGATTTAGACGCTATTTTTGCGTCGGCACGCTGATAAGATCAGCTAACTTCTTCTGACCTGCAGTAGTAGCCAAGTTAGTCGCCTCCACAGCACCGCGATTGCATGGTATCGCCGCCGTCGGATGTGGGTCCGTGTGTACCCTCACAACTCCTAGAGCAGGGATACCAGCACCCTTCTCAGTTGTTTCGACTCCTCTCGTGGGGGACCTCGACATCCTGGAGCTCCTCCTGAAAGGGTCGTCGCCGTTGGGGGGCAATGCCCCCTGCAAGATTGTCCATCAAACCCTTGCGGCAATGGATTCTCCAATAAATAGTAAAAACAAGAAAGCAAGGCTACCTTCGGCTTGCCGAAGGTTTCATACCCTTGCAGTTATACAAAATATAAAATATATTTGGATTGCTGCTGGTTTCTGTGATATTTATTGAACAATTATAACAGTACATCGATTATATCATCCTCTTATAATTTCGAATACTCAGCCTCCTCACCACGACAAGGTCGCAATCCTCGAGGAGGAATATTTACAATACCTTAAACAACATTGCACATATATTCTTTATTTTCAATAATAAAATAAATTAATTAAATAAATATTTAAAAATAAAACTAATTAACTAGTGATTATAGCTAAGGAACACGCCGTCATGGTGACTATATGGAGTTTGATAAGTGATTGTGGCAGCAACGCTTACTGTGTTATCACAAAATATCCAATCAATTTGAGTTAAATGTTTTGTTGTTGGCACATTTAACAATAGACATAACCCCTTATTATTTAAAGTAGACTCGAGCTGATCAGTGGTTGTTGATCGGCAAATGTTAAAATCATCTAATATTACCAATTTTGTATTATTTTCAGCTGACGTTAGCCTTTCAACATCATTTCTGATTTCATTTCGAAACCTTGTAACCTTACGCTGACTCTTCACAATCTCGCCCAGCTTTCTACCCTCTCCTATTTGCTCCTTGGCCGCCTCTATGATATCATCCCTAGTGGTGACCTCATCTATATCTCTCACCTCAAGAAACACTTCTTTCGTAAGTGTTCTTGCGGTTGCCTTGTCCCCTAAGACTTGCTGTACAGCTACCTCGTAGCTCTGCGGCACCTCACTAGGTTTCTTCTTAAGCTGAAGGAGCAAGTCACCTCCTTGCGTCCTTCTTTTCCTAGTGACGTTTTCTCCAAGGGCCTTTAGCGCATCATTCCCCTTTATGTTGCGGAGAATGTCTGCATAACGCGTGTCGCCTTTTGTAGACACGATGATAGCATCGGGTCTACCGGCGACCTTCTTTGCTTTTGGCACCTTACCTGCAGTCGGGCTGACCCTTTTGGAGGTCGTCCTGTTTGCCCCAGATGGCTGCAGGTGTCGACTTTTCTTTGGAGGAGTGCGCCTTGTTCTAGGTGAACTCTCCCTAGGTCTCTTCGGGGTGTCGGCCGTATGTACTACCTGACGGACCTTGCGTCCTTCAGATAGCACTTTCATTTTACGACGTGCACTGTTGCACAGTGCTTTCACTTTCCCAAAGGTATCCTTCATACCCTGATTGATATGCCGGACACCTTTGTCGTTCACCATCTCAAGCACTTGCTCAATTAGAGTTGAGAGCTGGCTGAGCTCGGTGACGTCTTCCACCTGCCTATTGTCTTTCGGTGGGGATCTTGCTGGCGCTTCTGTCTCTTTTTCGACCATTGGGGTTGATCTCTTTGAGACTGCCGGCTGTGCTGTTGGTCCCACAGGGGATCTAGCCATTTTTGTGCTCTTCCTGAAGAAGGCACTTTCATCTTCTCCATTCATGTTTATGGTGGAGGGGAGTTCCTCCACGCTGTTTACTCTGTCTCTACCAGAGTTGTTGTTGCTTGCGATGTTATCTGCAACGGTGGCCAAGTTTCCCACCACCGAGGCATTGCGGTCGCTGGATATCGACGACGGGGGGCCCGCTTGCTCGCCCCTTCCTGTCGCCGACACTGGGGATCCGACCCCCTGCACCGTAAGTGTATTCCTTAAACGACCTGTGTGTGTGTGCGTGTGTGTGTGTGTCTTTTATACCCTTGCAGAGGGTATATTAATTTTAGCCAGAAGTTTGCAACGCACCTTAGGAGACATTTCAGACCCTATAAAGTATATATATTCTGAATCAGCATCACCAGAGGAGTCGAAAAATGGATGTCCGTCTGTCCGTCCGTCCGTCTGTTGCAACGCAAACTAGTCTCTCAGTATCTTTATGAAACTTAGCACACAAGCTTCTTATTGCTGTACGCTGTAAATAAGTCGGAACGAGCCAGATCGGACCGATATATCGTATAGCTGTCATAGAAGCTATTGGCCGATTTTTGTTGTTTTTCAAGATATTGCAAATCTGGCAAATCTTATTCTTATTACGTTCTCAAGATGCTGTCAAAATTGTATCAAAATCGGACCACTATAATATATAGCTGCCATAGGAACCATCGGCTGAAATCAGGGTTTTTGTATGCAAACCTGTTTTGTTTTTGGAAATACCGAACATTATCAATACAGTTTACGTCGAAACGTAACCACCTAAAAGTAGTCAGCGTTGCGGCGTAAACATGCGAGAGTCACCAAAAGCTCTCGCGCTCTTTTATCCGAAGTTATGCTAAGTTAGACTTAAGATTACATTGTAAATTTACATGGAAATTAGTATGAAAAATAAAAGTGAAGTGAACACACGCGCCCCGAATTGTTTCTTTTAAGTCGAATTGTTTTTTTTTCGCGTCGGTCCATTTTATTTCCAGCAAGTGCACCCCATCCAAGCAGGAAGAAGCCACTGCCGCCACTACAAACATTGGTCCTTCGAGCCGGATTATTATTTTTTTCTTTCTTGGGACTCACGTCGATGGATTTTTACATCTCCTCGCTCCGCTCGAACCTCAGCCACGGCTTAGGCATCTTCAGGGACTTAGTTCAGATAAGTAAAGGATTTTTCTTACTTATCTGAGGCGGAGGTGCTGTGTGCAACTGCTCCTAATATAAAGAGAACAAAAAAATTCTTAATTTCTTTCCAAGCTTTGGCGAACCTCTGTATGAGCATATGTGCACTTGTAAGTACATACATACAGACGATCGCCATATTTGATCCAGTGGAAAAGATCTACATATGTACATTTAAGTACATATGTATGCAAGTCCACTTTTCAATTGCACACAGTTTTCTCTCCATTAAAAATCAAATTTTTTTACCTCCGCCACATATTATTTTATGTATTTACTAAATCCTATCCTACCAAGTGCATGTGAAACTCCCATCACACGTACATACATACTTCCCCTAAAATTATATGCCAATATACATATGTATGTACAATTTTATTACATACATATGTCAGCATAAAACTTATATATAATATTTGCCCAAGTATATTGCCAAGTTCCGAACCCTAAGCGGCAATTGTACCTCCAAAATTATATAAAAACAAGAAAGCAAGGCTACCTTCGGCTTGCCGAAGGTTTCATACCCTTGCAGTTATACAAAATATAAAATATCTTTGGATTGCTGCTGGTTTCTGTGGTATTTAGTAAAGAATTATAACTGTACATCGATTATATCAACCTCTTATAATTTCGAATACTCAGCCTCCTCACCACGGCAAGGTCTCAATCCTCGAGGAGGAATATTTACAATACCTTAAACAACATTGCACATATATTCTTTATTTACAATAATAAAATAAATTAATTAACTTAATATTTAAAAATAAAGCAGCACCGCTTACTGTGTTATCACAAAATATCCAATCAATTTGAGTTAAATGTTTTGTTGTTGGCACATTTTGTTGTTATTATTTAAAGTAGACTCGAGCTGATCAGTGGTTGTTGATCGGCAAATGTTAAAATCTCCTAATATTACCAATTTTGTATTATTTTAAGCTGACGTTAGCCTTTCAACATCATTTCTGATTTCATTTCGAAACCTTGTAATAGGAAAAGCTGGATTCCTATAAACAACTATGACTATTGTATGCAAGTATTTAAATGTTATGGACTGGTATATGTTTCTTACATTATCAACTGTAACTGTTTCATATAAGAATGTTATGTTTTCCGATATATTTTGTTTTGCATATATCAGTATACAATTCTTAGAAACAGCATTTGGTCGAATGTCTTTGTGTTTGTTTGTGGTGGCGGCAATGGCTTCTTGGTTGGATGGGGTTAGCTGAAAATTGAACCGACGCGAAAAAACAATTGGAAAAGAGACAATTCGGGGCGCGTGTGTTCACTTCAGTTTTATTCTTTATACTAACTTCATGTAACTTTACAATGTATGCTTAAGCCTAACTTAACATTACGGATAAAAGAGCGCGAGAGACCTTGATGACTCTGGCACTGTTTACGTCGATATGCTGCCTACTTTTGGGCGGCGAGTTTCGGCGTAAACATCCCGCCCCCCTTGCAATACTATTGCAAATGTGAGGGGTAGAAACGGGATCTTTCGGGTGCCGCTGGAGCGGCTGTAGAGACGCTAGCGGACTATGTCTTGAAGACACCGGATAGTACCCAGCCAAACAGAGTGTTCTGGGCCAACGGCAGTCCACCGTGGGAAGGAACAAGCCCTGGGAGAAGTACGTCTCCATAGACGTCGGCCCCAAGAACAATGGAGACTCTGCTTGGCACATGGCACCGATTGTCCGCCAGCGTAATGCCTGGATAGGCATTCTGGAGCTCCTTTCCGACACTCTGCGCCGGCGTTCTGATCTGGACCTCTTCCAACTTCAGAGACACTGTAAGGACGAACTCTGGCGACGCCCTTGACCTGAACGAGACACGGCAAAACCCGTCTTCGGCGGAAAGGCCAAAGGCCTTTGCCAATGAGGTGGGCATGCGGCTATATGGACTGCAAGCGTCCAGCAGCACGCGCACCTCGAAAGCCTTGCCGGCCACGTCCAGGGTGACTATGGCCGTCGCCAGCATGCTGACTGCCATAGAGGGGGATGTCGCCAGGGACTCCGGAGGTGGAAGAGGCGGCGCTGGTGTGGGTGTCGTCTGCTTCTCGGGCTGGGTGGTGATAGGGAGGTGGAGAAGCGTATGGTGGCTCTCCCCGCATGTGCGACAGGTGCCACCACTGCGACATGAACCCTTGGAATGTTCATGAGCAAGGCAGTTCGGGCAGTATTTGTTGGTCAAAACTGCCCGAAGACGCTTCTCCGCAGCCAGACGCAGGAAACGTTGGCACTTCTTAAGTGCATGGATCCCTCTGCAGACGCGGCATCGGAAGGAGTTTACTCCCTTGGGCTTTGCAGGAGTTTGTACCTTTCGTGGTGCCATCTCACTAATCTGAAAGAGAGAGTGTGGATATATGGATTAGTATTTGGAAGCATATATCCACTGATGGTTAGGAGGGTGTCTGGACTCTGTCCTCTAAGGGAAGTAGGACTAATTTTGCTACTGGCCTTTTGATGATACCACGGGTGGTGAGGATGTCCACCACGCGGACAGTGTCATCAGCGCCAGGATATGTAGCGTGGATGCGGCCCAGACGCCATTCGTTGACTGGTAGGTTGTCTTCCTTGACAACCACCATATCGCCGACTTGGAGGTTTCGCGTTGGGAGTTGCCATTTGGAGCGTTTGTGCAACTCTTTGAGGTATTCCTCTTTCCAACGAAAACAAAACTGTTGGTGCAGCGCCTTGAGTCGTTGCCATCGATTGATGATGGATACAGCGTCTTCTTGGATTTCAGGCTCTGCGATGGACATGAGCGGACCACCGATTAGAAAGTGGCCGGGAGTCAAAGCTAAAAGATCGGTGGGACTCTCAGACATTGGAGAAATTGGCCTAGAATTAAGGCACGTTTCGACCTTGCAAAGGAGTGTGGATAGTTCTTCGAACGTATATTTTAGTGAGGAAGTGGACTTGTAGAAGAGCGTTTTAAAGCTCTTTACTCCAGCTTCCCATAAGCCACCCATGTGCGGCGCGCTGGGAGGATTGAAGTGCCATGCGAGGTTCTGATGGCTGTATTTGGTGGATACATCAGCCTTCACTGCCTTCATAAACTCTGTTGAGAGGACTTTGGAGGCTCCGACGAACGTCTTTCCGTTGTCGGAGTATACATTATGGGGGCAGCCGCGTCTCGCGACGAAACGTGCGAAGGCTGCGAGGAACTTCTCGGTTGTTAGATCCGAGGTTGCTTCTAAATGTATGGCCTTTGTGCTGAAACACACGAAGACACATACATAGCCCTTGGTTATGAGGCAGGCTCGACCAGTGAAATTTTTGATTTCGAAAGGACCCGCGAAGTCGAGTCCCGTGTGGGTAAAAGGTCGAGAAAAGGAGACTCTCGTGGAGGGCAGAGTACCCATGAATTGAGTTTGCAACTTCTTTCGAAGAAGAATACAAACTCGACAGGAATTGATGGTGGCTTTCACTAAAGTTCGGAGCTTTGGAATCCAGTATCGCGATCTGATAAGACGCATCATTAATTGATTTCCACCATGGAGGGAGATACGATGCGTAAAACGGACAAGAAGGTGTGAGAAAGTACATGAGTACGGAAGGATGAGCGGGTGCCGTTCATCATAGCTTAAAGAAGCGGATGTTCTCACACGACCGCACGCTCTCATGACTCCACTGGCGTCAATGAAAGGATTTAGATTAATGATGTCGCTGCTCCTTGCAATCTGTGCCTTATTCAACAGACAGTTGTACTCGTTAAGGAATTGAGTACGTTGGGTGTTTCGAATGAGCAAATCTTGGACTTTGGAGAGTTCAGAGCTGCTGGCATCTAGAGAGAAACGGTATGCGTAAGTCATCACCCGCAGTGCTCTGTCGAGCTCGGAAAATCTCTCCAAGATGCAGTCGGATGAAGGAGGCAACTTAGTTAAGTTGCATTTAACAGGACGAAGCTCTTCGTCTGTTTCGTGAGCAACATCAATCGCAACAGGCCAGTGTTCTGCTGGAAGGATCAGCCAATCGGGTCCATGCCACCAGAGACTATTACCAATGAGTTCCTCTGACGAGACACCTCTACTGGCAAGATCGGCAGAATTCTGCTCAGATCTGACGTGGGACCATTTGCTCGAACTAGTGATCAGAGTTATCTTAGCTACTCTGTTAGCCACGAAGGTCGTCCATTTACATGGAGGCTTACTAAGCCAGGCTAACACAATTGTGGAGTCAGTCCAATAGTACTCTTCGTAACTATTGACTGGGAGCTGAGGGAGGAGTGTCGCAGATAACTCGGCAAGCAGTAATGCACCGCATAGTTCTAATCGGGGCAAGGAGATGGTCTTCACAGGGGCTACTCTGGTCTTGGCTACAAGGAGATGGCTTGAAATATTGTGTTGGGTTTCAACACGGATATAGAGAGCTGCTCCGTATGCACGCTGAGATGCGTCGCAGAAGCCATGGATTTGGAGCTTAGCTAATGGAGTGTATTGGACCCATCTGGGGATCCGAATCCTATGGAGGGATGAATAGCTGGATAGGAATTCCTGCCAATTTTGTTGGAGATCTTGTGGCAATTTTTCATCCCATCCGAGATTTTGCAGCCATATCTCCTGCATGAAAATATTGGCGCGGACCACAAATGGTGCCAGCCAACCTGCGGGATCGAAGAGTTTAGCGATGTGAGATAGAACTACACGTTTAGTGTAAGACTGTCCCACATCTGCTTCGGAGGGGGCAAAGAGAAACTCATCCGTACGCGCTTGCCAGCGTATACCTAGAGTCTTTGCTAAGCTTGTTTCCTCTAGTTCAAGGAAATCGGCGTTCAATAGATGGTCCTTGGGGATCTTAGCTAGCACATCTTTGTGGTTGAAAGTCAACTTTCTTAAGGGAAAGCCAGCTGTCTCAAGAGCTTTGCGTAACTCTTCAATGGACACTGTGGCGCGCTTTATGGAATGTGCGCCAGCTAGGTCATCGTCTACGTACATGTAATTCAATGTGATGTCGTTGGCGAGCGGAAAGTGTGTGCTAACATCCTGGGAAAGCTGAAGCTGAAGAACCCGAATGGCCAAGAATGGAGCACAGTTTACTCCGAAAGTGACTGTGTTGAGTTCATAGTCACAGACGTCGCCATTTGGGTTCCTGAAGAGGATTCGTTGAAATGGCGTGTGACTCTTGTGGACGAGTATCTGCCGGTACATCTTTGTGATGTCGGCAATGCATAGTCAGATCGGATTGGAGAACGGGTCCTGGATGTAGGATATCGTTCAAGCTCTTCCCATTAGCGGACGGTCTGGAGGCGTTGAAAACAACGCGAACTTTAGTGGTAGTGCTCTCAGGTTTAAAAACAGCATGATGAGGGAGATAAAAGTTGTTGCAGTCGTTACTTGCAGAAACTGGCCTCATATGTCCTAAATCTAAATACTCCTGAATAATGGAGTCGTACGGCTCTTTTAAAGGAAAGTTCCTCTTTAAACGACATTCGTTCCTGAGAAACTGAGCGAGTGCGATGGACCTTGAATGTCCTAATTCGAAGTTTTCAGTGTTTTTAAACGGAAGAGTAACGACATATCTGCCCTCTTCGGTTTGGAAGTAGTGCGAAGGAAATTGTTTTCACACGCTGCGTCAGAAACTTTTACCAGCTTGGCTGGTAGATCTTCCACAACCCAAAACTTGGTGAGAAAATCATCAAGCCTTTGCTCTTCGCTGATCTTGATCCTCGTGGTGAAGGATGAAACGGTCGAAAGATTTGACTTGGCTACTGGTCCTGTGAGGACCCAGCCGAATATGGTCTCTTGACCGAGCAACATTCCACAGATTTTGGACACAGAGCCACCCTTTATAATGGAAGGAAGAAGGTCGGCTCCTTAGAGCACGTTTATTTGAGAGCTCTGGTGGAAATGCGGATCAGCGAGTTGGAGGTTTGGCAGGTCCTTTAAAAGGTCCTAAGAAATTGTATAGGATGGAAGGTTACCTGCCAATTAAGGAAGAAGAAAGGCTGCAGTTTCTAGCTGTAATCTGGGAGTGATCGGGGAGCCAATCTGGAAGTGGCATAACTTTTGAGGATTGGCTGGGACAGCTTGATTTAAGCCAGCTACTTGAATTGCACGGCTTGGTAGGAGGGCTTTATGATGTTAAACATCCGTTCGGAGATGAACGTAGCCTCTGATCCTGGATCGATCAGTGCACGTGCCTTATAAGTCATGCCCAAATGGCAAACGTTTATAAGAGCAGTGCAGAGAAGAACACCTTGTGTGTTCGCCGTGAAGTAATTCTGAATATTAGTCGTCGTAGGAGTGGACTGTATATTAGAATTCTGGGTAGTTGCTGCAGAAGTTGTCGAAGAGGGCGCAGGAGGAGGGGGGCCACGATGCAGGAGTGTATTGTGACATTTCTTGACATGACGGAATTTCAGCCTTGTTCTGTACTGACTGTTCCCAAAGTGCAGTGTCAGCCTTGGCAGCTTAGACGAACAGAGGAAGACTAGAAGGCAATCCCAGTTCTCTGTGCTGATTTTGGAGTGTTCTAGAGCCGTTAAGCAACTTTGAATAGTGCTTTGGAGAACTTGGATGGTGGCTCTAGATTCATGAGAGACTGACGGAAGGTTGAAGAGGGTTTTCAGTTGGCTGTTGACTAACAGCCTCTTATTTTCAAATCTGTCCTTCAAGTTCTTCCAAGCAAAAGAGAAGCCCTCATTCGTAAGAGGGGATTTGGAAACGATTGCCTTTGCTTCGCCACTGGTCTTTGAATTGAGATGGAATAATTTTTCGATCTGGCTTTAACCGGGATCGGAAATGTAGACCGCTGTGAAGGGGTCTCGGAAAATGGGCCATTTCAGGTAGTCTCCGCTGAAAATTTCAGCATCGAAGGGTGGAGACCTGTAGCTTCGTGGCTGGAAGGCTACTTGTGCTGCTACAGGTGCTGGAGTGGGAGCCGTTGCGGTCTCTATACTCTCACTTAAATGAGAGGCAAGTTCCTCGTATATGGAGTAGCATTGGTCATACCGGGCTTGCTTGGCGATTTTGTCCTCAGCATTCGTCAACGTTTGAGACAATGCGTTGGAACAGAGTTCATATTTAAGCTCCACGGCAGTCCATATGGAGCGAAGCTACTCAAGACGCACTCTATGAGTGTGAAGTGAAGCTGTCGGAGAAGATTGAAGCCTAGCTTCGAACTGCGTGAGCTTATCGGACGAGTTAATGAATTCTTGAAGTGCCATTTTTAGCGCCTGGGAGATCTGATGACCAACTGAAGGAGTGACTGGAGGAGCGCGCACCGAAATTGTTGGTACCTGAGCAACTTTGGATTTGGCCGGAGTTGGAACTTTTCGTAGAGTGGCGGGAGAAGGAGCTCTACCAAGAATGGAACTTGGGAGAGAGCCTGAACGTCTATGCTGAGTCGTTTGTACTACAAGGTGTTTCTTGGTGTCTTTACCACTATCAATTGGCATACCAAGCTTTCAAAAAAAAAGCTAGAAAGAATGCAATTGATGCTGAGGATTATCTTATTATTATAAAACAAGAAAGCAAGGCAAGCCGAAGGTTTCATACCCTTGCAGTTATACAAAATATAAAATATCTATGGATTGCTGCTGGTTTCTGTGGTATTTATTGAAGAATTATAACAGTACATTGATTATATCATCATCTTATAATTTCACATACTCAGCCTCCTCACCACGACAAGGTCGCAATCCTCGAGGAGGAATATTTACAATACCTTAAACAACATTGCACATATATTCTTTATTTACCATAATAAAATAATCTAATTAACTTAATATTTAAAAATAAATTATTAAATTAGTGATTATAGCTAAGGAACACGCCGTCATGGTGACTATATGGAGTTTGATAAGTGATTGCGGCAGCACCGCTTACTGTGTTATCACAAAATATCCAATCAATTTGAGTTAAATGTTTTGTTGTTGGCACATTTAACAATAGACATAACCCCTTATTATTTAAAGTAGACTCGAGCTGATCAGTGGTTGTTGATCGGCAAATGTTAAAATCTCCTTATATTACCAATTTTGTATTATTTTCAGCTGACGTTAGCCTTTCAACATCATTTCTGATTTCATTTCGAAACCTTGTAATAGGAAAAGCAGGATTCCTATAAACAACTGTGACTATTGTATGCAAGTATTTAAATGTTATGGACTGGTATATATTTTTGTACATTATCAACTGTAACTGTTTCATATAAGAATGTTATGTTTTCCGATATATTTTGTTTTGCATATATCAGTATACAATTCTTAGAAACAGCATTTGGTCGAATGTCTTTGTGTTGTAAAGGATCTGTTGGTCATAAAATCTAAATTTGGAAAGTTCTCTTACAAAAATGCATTTGAATAACAGCTATATTTTTTGTTTAACAGCTACATGTTATAGTACTCAGATTTCCATAAAATTTCAACAAGAACCTTCATTAGGCCGATCGTTGATCGTTATAAGTTATAAAAGTTCGATTTGGACTTGGTAAGCCAGATAGCTATATCTTGAAATATAACGAAAATCGGCCGATAGGCTCCATAACAGCTATACGATATATCAGTCCGATCTGGCCCGTTCCGACTTATTTAAAGAGGGCAGAAATAAAAAGCTTGTGATCAAAGTTTCATGATGTTGGCTCAATAGCTGGGGGACTAATTTGCGTTGCAACAGACAGACGGACTGACTGATTGTTCCTATAACAGCTATAATATAAACGTCTGAGATATTTAAATGGAAAAACTAAGGACGGGTTACTGTATAACATTAAAAAGTATTGATAATGTGCGGTATTTCCAAAAACAAAACAGGTTTGCATACAAAAACCCTGATTTCAGCCGATTGTTCCTATGGCAGCTATATGTTATAGTGGTCCGATTTTGATACAATGACAGGACATTAAGAACGTAATAAGAATAAGATTTGCCAAATCTTGTTGCAATATCTTGAAAAACAACAAAAATCGGCCGATAGCTTCTATCACAGCTATACGATATATCGGTCCGATCTGGGTCATTCCGACCTATTTACAGCGTGCAGCAATAAGGAGCTTGTGTGCCAAGTTTCATAAAGATAGCTCAAAAACTGAGAGACCAGTTTGTGTTGCAACAGACGGACGGACAGACGGACATCCATTTTTCGACTCCTCTGGTGATGCTGATTCAGAATATATATACTTTATAGGGTCGGAGATGTCTCCTAAGGTGCGTTGCAAACTTCTGGCTAAAATTAATATACCCTCTGCAAGGGTATAATAATCGAGTCGGATTTGCCGAGTAATTGGCAATCAATTATAAAAGCACTATGCACAGCTCTTACCCGCGTGATCGAAACGTGCTTAAAACGCGAGATCCATAGTGGTACAGGTGTTTTTGCGTTTTGCATTTTTGGTTTGTTGTGGGTGATCCAGCTGCAAAACAGCTGATAGCGCTGCCAACTGTTCGCAGTGATCTAGCCAGAGCGGCGTTGGCATATCAACGGCGCTGCCAGACTTTCTGTGTGACAGTTCGCGCGCGAAACGGCTTGCTCAAATTCAAATTTAAATTTGAATTTAAAGCTAAGTATATAATATAACAACAATATAAGGCTACAGTCAGGCGCCCGACAGTAAGATACCCTTCTCCCAATTTTCCATATCTGTTACAAACGTGTAACCACACTCATAATTTTAAACAGAAAGTTCTGCACAAATACTTCCAATACATATAGCTTACTCGCTCGCACTCACACAGCGACGCGCGTAAAGAGTAAAGCGACACGACGCAACGTCGACGTCGGCGTCAACTGCTCAAAGCAGCGCGCAGGCTGCTGCTCGTACCAAACATTTGTACTGAAAACGTTGACTTGAATAACTTCTGTGTTATTAGTCCGATCGTATTGTAATTTGGAGGATATGTTCATATTGCATTTAGCTTTATACCTACCAAGGCAGAATGCTTTTAATACTTTGCTTAATAATCGCAAATTACCGATTTGCGTACGGACAAACAGACGGACATGTCTCAATCGACTCGGCTAGTGATCCTGAGCAAGAATATATACTTTATGGGGTCTGCCACGCCTCCTTATGCCTGTTACATACATTTTGCACAAAGTTAGTATACCCTTTTTTGACCATTTTCAATGGTCGAAGGGTATAATAAAACAAACAAGAAAGCAAGGCTACCTTCGGCTTGCCGAAGGTTTCATACCCTTGCAGTTATACAAAATATAAAATATCTTTGGATTGCTGCTGGTTTCTGTGGTATTTATTGAAGAATTATAACAGTACATCGATTATATCAACCTCTTATAATTTCGAATACTCAGCCTCCTCACCACGGCAAGGTCGCAATCCTCGAGGAGGAATATTTACAATACATTAAACAACATTGCACATATATTCTTTATTTACAATAATAAAATAAATTAATTAACTAAATATTTAAAAATAAATTATTAAATTAGTGATTATAGCTAAGGAACACGCCGTCATGGTGACTATATGGAGTTTGATAAGTGATTGCGGCAGCACCGCTTACTGTGTTATCACAAAATATCCAATCAATTTGAGTTAAATGTTTTGTTGTTGGCACATTTTGTTGTTATTATTTAAAGTAGACTCGAGCTGATCAGTGGTTGTTGATCGGCAAATGTTAAAATCTCCCAATTTTGTATTATTTTCAGCTGACGTTAGCATTTCAACATCATTTCTGATTTTATTTCGAAACCTTGTAATAGGAAAAGCTGGATTCCTATAAACAACTATGACTATTGTATGCAAGTATTTAAATGTTATGGACTGGTATATATTTCTTACATTATCAACTGTAACTGTTTCATATAAGAATGTTATGTTTTCCGATATATTTTGTTTTGCATATATCAGTATACAATTCTTAGAAACAGCATTTGGTCGAATGTCTTTGTGTTGTAAAGGATCTGTTGGTCATAAAATCTAAATTTGAAAAGTTCTCTTTCAAAAATGCATTTGAATCACAGCTATATGATTTTTTGTTTAACATCTACATGTAATAGTACTCAGATTTCCATAAAATTGCAACAAGAACCTTCATTAGGCCGATCGTTGATCGTTATAAGTTATAAAAGTTCGATTTGGATGTGGTAAGCCTGATAGCTATATCTTGAAATATAACGAAAATCGGCCGATAGGCTCCATAACAGCTATACGATATATCAGTCCGATCTGGCCCGTTCCGACTTATTTAAAGAGGGCAGAAATAAGAAGCTTGTGAGCAAAGTTTCATGATGATAGCTCAATAACTGGGGGACTAATTTGCGTTGCAACAGACAGACGGACTGACTGATTGTTCCCATAATAGCTATAGAATATAAACCTCTGAGATATTTATATGGAAAAACAAAGGGCGGGTTACTGTATAACATTAAAAGGTATTGATAATGTGCGGTATTTCCAAAAACAAAACAGGTTTGCATACAAAAACTCTGATTTCAGCCGATTGTTCCTATGGCAGCTATATGTTATAGTGGTCCGATTTTGATACAATTTTGACAGCACGTTAGGAACGTAATAAGAATAAGATTTGCCAAATCTTGTTGCAATATCTTGAAAAACAACAAAAATCGGCCGATAGCTTCTATGACAGCTATACGATATATCGGTCCGATCTGGCTCGTTCCGACTTATTTACAGCCTACAGCAATAAGAAGCTTGTGTGCCAAGTTTCATGAAGATAGTTCAAAAACTGAGAAACTAGTTTGCGTTGCAACAGACGGACGGACGGACGGACGGACGGACGGACAGATGGACATCCATTTTTCGACTCCTCTGGTTATGCTGATTCAGAATATATATACTTTATAGGGTCGGAGATGCCTCCTAAGGTGCGTTGCAAACTTCTGGCTAAAATTAATATACCCTCTGCAAGGGTATAAGAAAAAGCAAAAGGTTGAAAGCGCACGCGAAGAAACGGACGCAACGAAGAAAGGAAATATGTATGTAGGTGTGTATGTGCAAACGCAAATATGTATATGCTTATAATTTTATGTATTAACGGATGTTATAAAATTCGCGGTTATATGTAAATATATATATGCATATGTACCAAAAGCGAAATTGCGAAAAGACCGCGATAATTTGCGCTGGCACAATGACACACACAATTAATGACAATTTGACCACCAGAAGTTTTATATTTAAATAGAAAATGTAAATAAATATTGCCGTTTTGTTTGTTTATTTGTATGCTTATGTCAAGATTATGCAATCGAATATTACTTGCTAGTATGTATTAGAACTAATATATGTGTGTATGGTATGTTCATATGTGTATAATTCAGAACTGTTTTGTTCTGTATAATATTTAGCGGTTATTTTTTGAGGTAGGCGCGAAATAATACTACATATGGCAATAAAATGTTAACATACATACATACATACATACATCAGCTTATATATTTTGCATGCAAAGGTTATTACAGTAAGTGCCAGGAATTGAGCTGTTCACTAATTTTTAAATTTTATTTCGAACAAGCAGCAATACAATAAGCTGTAAGCTTAATTTTTGACACTAATACCTGGAGACTGTCTAGGGAATCGATAGACATGGAACGACGACTATTTTCCATTAGGTCCAGCGGCGACAACAGAAAACGGCTTGGCAGGGGTCACACTTTGTTGTTAAACTCTTTAATTTGATTTTAACCCACTCACGAACACGCAAGCAATAGCCAACCAGCACATAATAATATTAGCAAATTATTAATCAAATTTATCAAAAACACCGAAGTCCCTGCTCGGGCGCCAATGAAAAATCTCTAAGCGTTTTTAGAGAAACTAATTTAACAAGAAAATTGAGACGCGGTGGTTTTGATATTTAAACAATTTATTGCTGCTGATGGCACACTTATTGCTGCTTTTCTTCACGAGAGCGAAATTCCAACTTCCTAGAGCGGTGACCACAACTCGGCCACGACTCAAAATAAAGAGAGACTTAAATTTACGACACTTCTTGTGTTCTCTTAACTACAAGCTTAATTATGTGGTTGTGCTTGAACAGGTCTCAACAATCGTGCGTAAGAGTTGTGGACAAGCCTGAGCGTTTGCTCGTTGTCCTTTTATCTTGCTCTTACATCCTTATATGCCCCACCCCAAGGGTTGATGTTCATACTATCACGCAGGGTATTAAAGTGCGATTCTTTGCTTAGTTTTATCGCTTTCTTTAGCTCCCTTTTTGCGGATTTGAAATGCGATCTGAGGGTTTCCCGTTACTCCTCATCTCTACATCGGCATAGGGTTCTTCTAGCTCGAATGCATTTACGTCTAGAATCAGCGATCTCGTGGCTCCACCAAAAGGCTGGTTTCCATCTCGGGTCACCTTTGGATTTCCTCGCCATAGAGGCGTCGCAGGCAGAAGTCAATAGGTTGAAAAGTGATGTTGCCTTCGCGTCAGAGGTACTACCATGCAGAAGGGCGACATTGTGCTGCTCTGTGATGAAGTATCTGAGGGTGCCCTCATCCAGAGTGTCTTCTTTTCAACCATTGATTACTGTTTCCTGAGTGCTTCTGCTGCGGGGTCTATCTACACTCATTTATATGGCTCTATGGTCACTATGAGTGTAGATATCACTTACTTGCCACGTAATCGTTCTACTTATGCAAAAGCTGGCGAAGGATATGTCAACGATGGACGTCCTGCCATTTCGCTCAAAGGTGCTTATATTGCCTGTATTAAGCAGCACCGCATCTAATAAGGAGAAGGCTGTAATCACTGCCTGGCCTCTTACATTCGTGAGGCGACTGCCCCATTCGGCAGCCCAGGCATTGAAGTCCCCGTCTATGATGTTTGGACGACTAGCTCTATAATAAGGCCCTATCGTAGTCGTGCTTTTCCAAGCTCGGTGGTAAATAGCAGCTGTAAAAGTATACACCGACTATTTTTGCCCTAGCGAAATGCACTTCAGTGGTCAGCGGTTTATCGTCAATGGGCTTGCTTCCACATGCCCAGATCGCCGCTTTACCAGTTTTGTCACTAACCCAGTTTGTTGTAACTAGGTTTTTGTATTGTTCACTGATTAGAACAACGTCCATACCTTCTTCAAAGCAGGTTTGCGTCAAGAGGTCTTGAGCTGCCTCGCAATGATTTAGGTTTATCTGCAGGACCTTAATTACGAGTCTTTTTGACTGCGTCCTGGAAAGCTAGGCAGTTTTTGCTACTCACAATATGTTCTACGTCTTGCCGCTTTTGGTCTTTGCAGACCGCACAGCAAGCCGTAGCTTTGCACATTTTAATTTTGTGCCCCTTCTGTCCGCATTTTATGAAGCACTCCATTCTGTTTTCAGTGCTGGTACACGTTCGAGATATATGTCCGTAGTGTCAGCAATTAAAACATTTTAGGGTGTTGGTTTTTATCTTAACCCTACATCGAACCCAACCTATCCTAATGTGCCCCCTTTCTATGGTCCTATTGGCCACTTCAACCGGAACCTTAAGAAGAGCTGTTTGGGTCTCCCCAAAAGACTTACGCTGACTCTTCACAATCTCGCCCAGCTTTCTACCCTCTCCTATTTGCTGCTGGGCCGCCTCTATGATATCATCCCTAGTGGTGACCTCATCTATATCTCTCACCTCAAGAAACACTTCTTTCGTAAGTGTTCTTGCGGTTGCCTTGTCCCCCTAAGACTTGCTGTACAGCTACCTCGTAGCTCTGCGGCACCTCACTAGGTTTCTTCTTAAGCTGAAGGAGCAAGTCACCTCCTTGCGTCCTTCTTATCCTAGTGACGTTTTCTCCAAGGGCCTTTAGCGCATCATTCCCCTTTATGTTGCGGAGAATGTCTGCATAACGCGTGTCGCCTTTTGTAGACACGATGATAGCATCGGGTCTACCGGCGACCTTCTTTGCTTTTGGCACCTTACCTGCAGTCGGGCTGACCCTTTTGGAGGTCGTCCTGTTTGCCCCAGATGGCTGCAGGTGTCGACTTTTCTTTGGAGGAGTGCGCCTTGTTCTAGGTGAACTCTCCCTAGGTCTCTTCGGGGTGTCGGCCGTATGTACTACCTGACGGACCTTGCGTCCTTCAGATAGCACTTTCATTTTACGACGTGCACTGTTTCACAGTGCTTTCACTTTCCCAAAGGTATCCTTCATACCCTGATTGATATGCCGGACACCTTTGTCGTTCACCATCTCAAGCACTTGCTCAATTAGAGTTGAGAGCTGGCTGAGCTCGGTGACGTCTTCCACCTGCCTATTGTCTTTCGGTGGGGATCTTGCTGGCGCTTCTGTCTCTTTTTCGACCATTGGGGTTGATCTCTTTGAGACTGCCGGCTGTGCTGTTGGTCCCACAGGGGATCTAGCCATTTTTGTGCTCTTCCTGAAGAAGGCACTTTCATCTTCTCCATTCATGTTTATGGTGGAGGGGGAGTTCCTCCACGCTGTTTACTCTGTCTCTACCAGAGTTGTTGTTGCTTGCGATGTTATCTGCAACGGTGGCCAAGTTTCCCACCACCGAGGCATTGCGGTCGCTGGATATCGACGACGGGGGCCCGCTTGCTCGCCCCTTCCTGTCGCCGGCACTGGGGATCCGACCCCCTGCACCGTAAGTGTATTCCTTAAAGGACCTACCATTTTGATTTTTATGTAATCACACAAGCGGTTGTTAAAGTCTACCCGCAAAAAAATCGCCTTTTTGCATTTGTCAGCCTTTGAGCAGGTGTTCGCGGACTGTCCAAGAGATACCTGGTCATTTGACCGGCAATTGCAAGCTGCTTGCCCTTCTCCGAAAGGAATCGACCCGGCCACAACTAAGGTGGAAAAACGAAGTCTTTCCACCTTCCTGGCGCCTTTGGAGAAGGGCCATCCCAGTTTGCCCCTTTAATCGCCTCGTACGATCAGCGGTGACTTACTGAGGTGGGATTCTAGGACCCGCCACCACTCGGGTGTGTGTGTATCTGCGTGTGTGTGTCTGTTGCAACATAAGAAACCAGCAGCAATCCAAATGTATTTTATGTTAAGTATAAGTGCAAGGGTATAAAACCTTCGACAAGCCGAAGGTAGCCTTACTTTCTTTTTATACCCTTCGACCATTGAAAATGGTCAAAAAAGGGTATACTAACTTTGTGCAAAATGTATGTAACAGGCATAAGGAGGCGTGACAGACCCCATAAAGTATATATTCTTGCTCAGGATCACTAGCCGAGTCGATTGAGACATGTCCGTCTGTTTGTCCGTACGCAAATCGGTAATTTGCGATTATTAAGCAAAGTATTAAAAGCATTCTGCCTTGGTAGGTATAAAGCTAAATGCAATATGAACATATCCTCCAAATTACAATACGATCGGACTAATAACACAGAAGTTATTCAAGTCAACGTTTTCAGTACAAATGTTTGGTACGAGCAGCAGCCTGCGCGCTGCTTTGAGCAGTTGACGCCGACGTCGACGTTGCGTCGTGTCGCTTTACTCTTTACGCGCGTCGCTGTGTGAGTGCGAGCGAGTAAGCTATATGTATTGGAAGTATTTGTGCAGAACTTTCTGTTTAAAATTATGAGTGTGGTTACACGTTTGTAACAGATATGGAAAATTGGGAGAAGGGTATCTTACTGTCGGGCGCCTGACTGTAGCCTTATATTGTTGTTATATTATATACTTAGCTTTAAATTCAAATTTAAATTTGAATTTGAGCAAGCCGTTTCGCGCGCGAACTGTCACACAGAAAGTCTGGCAGCGCCGTTGATATGCCAACGCCGCTCTGGCTAGATCACTGCGAACAGTTGGCAGCGCTATCAGCTGTTTTGCAGCTGGATCACCCACAACAAACCAAAAATGCAAAACGCAAAAACACCTGTACCACTATGGATCTCGCGTTTTAAGCACGTTTCGATCACGCGGGTAAGAGCTGTGCATAGTGCTTTTATAATTGATTGCCAATTACTCGGCAAATCCGACTCGATTATTATACCCTTGCAGAGGGTATATTAATTTTAGCCAGAAGTTTGCAACGCACCTTAGGAGACATCTCCGACCCTATAAAGTATATATATTCTGAATCAGCATCACCAGAGGAGTCGAAAAATGGATGTCCGTCTGTCCGTCCGTCTGTTGCAACACAAACTGGTCTCTCAGTTTTTGAGCTATCTTTATGAAACTTGGCACACAAGCTCCTTATTTTGGCAAATTTTATTAATGTGCTGTCAAAATTGTATCAAAACCGGACCACTATAACATATAGCTGCCATAGGAACAATCGGCTGAAATCAGGGTTTTTGTATGCAAACAGAAACCAGCAGCAATCCAAATGTATTTTATGTTTAGTATAATTGCAAGGGTATAAAACCTTCGGCAAGCCGAAGGCAGCCTTGCTTTCTTTTTTTTTAGGCCATGGATTAAAAAAAATACATGGTCTATTAGGTTTGTCGGAATGTGCGTAACAGGCACCATAAAGTATATATATTCTTGCTCAGGATCACTAGCCGAGTCGATCTAGCCATGTCTGTCTGTCTGTCCGTCTGTATGAGCGCATGATTCTCAGCTATTACGAAAGCTGGGCATTAGGATTCCTGTATATCTTAGGCAGTAAACCTTGTTTTCAAATTTCAAGTACCACGAATTTTAGCGGTCCGCGCCCAACGGATAAAATCTGGCAGGTGATCTGTCAATGATTTGTCTCTGATTCTCTATCTAACACGATTTTAAAAATCGATCCTCTAGTTCTGCCTGAAGATCCATATCATCCTACACTTAGTATTTTACCAGAATTGTTTACTTCAGTGCAAACGTCAATAGTTATGCCTAACTTAAAATCGCGTTGCTTTCGCAAAACTGATTTTGTTAAGCTTAACCATCTTATTTCTACTCATGATTGATCTTTATTTTATTCGTGTCCAGATTTAAATTCTTGCATCGCATATTTTTATAAATCCTTGAATGCATTTTTTGAAATCCCGGCTTTTTAAAAAATTTAGTTCTTCGGGTAATCCCTCTGATTATACCCGATACACAGTTGCAACGACAAATTTTAGCACTTGCAACAGTTTATCTTATAAAAATATTTAAGTCGTTGTCGACTTGAATTTGCACGTAACCCTAAACAATTCTATAACCTTGTTAATATTAAACGAAAATCTAATAGTTTTCCACCTTATCCTTTATAAGATAACAAGAAAGCAACCAGTGATCAAGACGCTGCTGATCTGTTTGTAGACTTTTTTCAATCTACCTATTCCTCTGCTAACTACGACAATAATCTTCCATATCCGTATTTAACTCAGAGATCAAATTCCATTTCTTGTGCTATGATAAGGAATCAATACGGACTAATCTCTGCTATATTAATCAAATCTTCTCTCTAGGCCCTGACGGGGTACCAGGATAGGTATATGTTTGTGGTGGCGGCAGTGGCTTCTTCCTGCTTGGGTAGGGTGCACTTGCTGAAAATTTGAACCGACGCGAAAAAACAATTCGATTGAAAAAGAGACAATTCGGGGCGCGTGCGTTCACTTCACTTTTATTCTTTATACTAATTTCCATGTAAATTTACAATGTAATCTTAAGTCTAACTTAGCATAACTCCGGATAAAAGAGCGCGAGAGCTTTTGGTGACTCTCGCACTGTTTACGCCGCAACGCTCCCTACTTTAGGGTGGTTACGTTTCGACGTAAACATCCCGCCCCCTTGCAATACTATTGCAGGTATTAAGATGGAGCCGGGATCTTTTTTAGATGCCGCTGGATGGGCGTTAGGGGCGCTGGCGAACTACGTCTTGAAGACACCGGATAGTACCCCACCAAACAGAGTATTCTGGGCCAACGGCAGTCCACCGTGGGATGGAACAAGCCCGGGTAGGATTACGTCACCATAGACGTCGGCCCCCAGAACAATGGATACTCTGCTCGGGATATGGCACCGGGTGTCCGCCAGCGTGATGCCTGGATAGCATTGGCTAAGGTCCTTGCCAACCTTCTGTGCCGGAGTCCGCACATGCACATCTTCCAACTTCAGAGTCACGGTAGTAGCGAAGTCTGGCGCTACCCTCGAACTGAACAAGGCGCGGCAAAACCCTTTTTCGGCGGACAGGCCAAAGGCCGTTGCCAGTGAGGTGGGCATGCGGCTGTATGGACTACACGCGTCCAACAGCACACGCACCTCAAAGGTTTTGCCGACTACGTCTAGGCTTACTAGGGCCGTCGGCAACATGCTGACTGTCACCGATTGGGTAGTCGTCAGGGACTCTGTCGGTGGAAGAGGAGATGGGGATGGCGTGGGGGCTTGCATCTCGGATTGGCTGCTGGGGAGATGGAGGAGCGTATGGTGGTCCTGGCCGCATGTGCGACAAGTACCACCACTACGACATGAGCCTGCTGAGTGCTCATGGGCGAGGCAGTTCGGGCAGTATCTATTGATTAGTACTGCCCGGAGACGCTCCTCCGCAGCCAGATGCAGGAAGCGTTGGCACTTCTTCAGTGCGTGGACTCCTCGGCAGACGCAGCACCGGAAGGAGTTCACTCCTTTTGGTCCGCTTGGCTTCGCTGCCCTTTGTGGTTGCGCCTTGCGTGGTGCCATTTTTACTAATCTGAAAGTAGAAGGTAGATAAATGGATTAGTGTCTGCCGGACATTTATCCACTAAAGGACAACACAAGGTTAGGAGGGTGTCTGGACGGTTCCCTTTATGGGAAGGAGGACTACCTTTATAGTGGACCTTTTGATAAGGATATCCACCACGTGTTTTTGTCTGTTTTATTATGTTAGATATGCAAGATCCAGGTTCAACTCCGGCGGCAAGCTTTTTTATACCCTTGCAGAGGGTATATTAATTTTAGCCAGAAGTTTGCAACGCACCTTAGGAGACATGTCCGACCCTATAAAGTATATATATTCTGAATCAGCATCACCAGAGGAGTCGAAAAATGGATGTCCGTCTGTCCGTCCGTCCGTCCGTCCGTCTGTTGCAACGAAAACTAGTCTCTCAGTTTTTGAGCTATCTTCATGAAACTTGGCACACAAGCTTCTTATTGCTGTAGGCTGTAAATAAGTCGGAACGAGCCAGATCGGACCGATATATCGTATAGCTGTCATAGAAGCTATCGGCCGATTTTTGTTGTTTTTCAAGATATTGCAACAAGATTTGGCAAATCTTATTCTTATTACGTTCTTAATGTGCTGTCAAAATTGTATCAAAATCGGACCACTATAACATATAGCTGCCATAGAAACAATCGGCTGAAATCAGCAAACCTGTTTTGTTTTTGGAAATACCGCACATTATCAATACTTTTTAATGTTATACAGTAACCCGTCCTTAGTTTTTCCATTTAAATATCTCAGACGTTTATATTCTATAGCTGTTATAGGAACAATCAGTCAGTCCGTCTGTCTGTTGCAACGCAAATTAGTCCCCCAGCTATTGAGATATCATCATGAAACTTTGCTCACAAGCTTCTTATTTCTGCCCTCTTTAAATAAGTCGGAACGGGCCAGATCGGACTGATATATTGTATAGCTGTTATGGAGCCTATCGGCCGATTTTCGTTATACTTCAAGATATAGCTATCAGGCTTACCACATCTTTTATAACTTATAACGATCAACGATCGGCCTAATGAAGGTTCTTGTTGCAATTTTATGGAAATCTGAGTACTATTACATGTAGCTGTTAAACAAAAATCATATAGCTGTTATTCAAATGCATTTTTGAAAGAGAACTTTCCAAATTTAGATTTTATGACCAACAGATCCTTTTCAACACAAAGACATTCGACCAAATGCTGTTTCTAAGAATTGTATACTGATATATGCAAAACAAAATATATCGGAAAACATAACATTCTTATATGAAACAGTTACAGTTGATAATGTAAGAAATATATACCAGTCCATAACATTTAAATACTTGCATACAATATTCATAGTTGTTTATAGGAATCCAGCTTTTCCTATTACAAGGTTTCGAAATGAAATCAGAAATGATGTTGAAAGGCTAACGTCAGCTGAAAATAATACAAAATTGGTAATATTAGGAGATTTTAACATTTGCCGATCAACAACCACTGATAAGCTCGAGTCTACTTTAAATAATAAGGGTTTATATCCATTGTTAAATGTGCCAACAACAAAACATTTAACTCAAATTGATTGGATATTTTGTGATAACACAGTAAGCAGTGCTGCCACAATCACTTATCAAACTCCATATAGTCACCATGACGGCGTGTTCCTTAGCTATAATCACTAATTTAATAATTTATTTTTAAATATTTAGTTAATTAATTTATTTTATTATTGTAACTAAAGAATATATGTGCAATGTTGTTTAAGGTATTGTAAATATTCCTCCTCGAGGATTGCGACCTTGCCGTGGTGAGGAGGCTGAGTATGTGAAATTATAAGAGGATGATATAATCAATGTACTGTTATAATTCTTCAATAAATACCACAGAAACCAGCAGCAATCCAAAGATATTTTATATTTTGTATGACTGCAAGGGTATGAAACCTTCGGCAAGCCGAAGGTAGCCTTGCTTTCTTGTTTGTTTTATTTTTCTGTTCTTTTTTTTTGCATATGCGTTATCTTTATTTAAAATCAATGTTAACGAAGTTTTTACTATATTTAAGGAAATTTAGAATATTTAGTCATATTTCGCAGCATTCAGCTATGTATGTACAACATAAACGACAAATCTGGTTGGATTATTAAATTTCTCAATAAATATGTGAAGCATTATATAGGCGTCTCTTTTACACATTCATAATTAAACGCCCTCTGATGAGTCCTAATTGGAAAATACTGAAAGCCATGCGGCAACATCTAATAGGAACCACATGCAACTTTCAAAGTCAAAACAAATTTAAAACTGTGAGACGTGTTTTTTTCGCATGGTGGTAGCGGGTATACCACAGTCGGGCGCGCTCGACTGTAGCCTTTCCGACTTGTTGAAACTATTTTTAAAAATTTTTGAAATTTTTTCAAAATTTTTGAAATTTTTTTTCAAATATTTTGAAATTTTTTCAAAATTTTTGAATTTATTTTTCAAAATTTTTGAAATTTTTTTTCAAAATTTTTGAAATTTTTTTCAAATATTTTGAAATTTTTTTCAAAATTTTTGAAATTTTTTCAACATTTTTGAATTTTTTTTCAAAATATTTGAAATTTTTTTCAAAATTTTTTTTTTCAAAGATTTTGGAATTTTTTCAAAATTTTTGACATTATTTTTTCAAAATGTTTGACATTTTTTTTTTCAAAATTTTTGAATTTTTTTTCAAAATTTTCAAAATTTTTTTTTTCAAAATTTTTGAATTGTTTTTTTTAAACTTTAAAATTTTTTTTTCAAAATTTTTGAAATTTTTTTTCAAAAATTTTAAAATTTTTTCAAAATTTTTAAAATTTTGAAATTTTTGCAAAATTTTTGAAATTATTTTCAAAATTTTTGAAATTTTTTTCAAAATTGTTGAAATTTTTTTCAAAATTTTTGTAATTTTTTTCAAAATTTTCAAAAATTTTTTTTTCAAAGTATTTCAACATTTTTATACCCTTCGACCATTGAAAATGGTCAAAAAGGGTATACTAACTTTGTGCAAAATGTATGTAACAGGCATAAGGAGGCGTGGCAGACCCCATAAAGTATATATATTCTTGCTCAGGATCACTAGCCGAGTCGATTGAGACATGTCCGTCTGTCTGTCCGTCTGTCCGTCCGTCCGTCTGTCCGTCTGTTTGTTTGAGACAACAGATCTCAGCTATTAAACAAGAAAGCAAGGCTACCTTCGGCTTGCCGAAGGTTTCATACCCTTGCAGTTATACAAAATATAAAATATCTTTGGATTGCTGCTGGTTTCTGTGGTATTTATTGAACAATTATAACAGTACATCGATTATATCAACCTCTTATAATTTCGAATACTCAGCCTCCTCACCACGGCAAGGTCGCAAGTTTGATAAGTGATTGCGGCAGCACCGCTTACTGTGTTATCACAAAATATCCAATCAATTTGAGTTAAATGTTTTGTTGTTGGCACATTTTGTTGTTATTATTTAAAGTAGACTCGAGCTGATCAGTGGTTGTTGATCGGCAAATGTTAAAATCTCCTAATATTACCAATTTTGTATTATTTTCAGCTGACGTTAGCCTTTCAACATCATTTCTGATTTCATTTCGAAACCTTGTAATAGGAAAAGCTGGATTCCTATAAACAACTATGAATATTGTATGCAAGTATTTAAATGTTATGGACTGGTATATATTTCTTACATTATCAACTGTAACTGTTTCATATAAGAATGTTATGTTTTCCGATATATTTTGTTTTGCATATATCAGTATACAATTCTTAGAAACAGCATTTGGTCGAATGTCTTTGTGTTGAAAAGGATCTGTTGGTCATAAAATCTAAATTTGGAAAGTTCTCTTTCAAAAATGCATTTGAATAACAGCTATATGATTTTTGTTTAACAGCTACATGTAATAGTACTCAGATTTCCATAAAATTGCAACAAGAACCTTCATTAGGCCGATCGTTGATCGTTATAAGTTATAAAAGATGTGGTAAGCCTGATAGCTATATCTTGAAGTATAACGAAAATCGGCCGATAGGCTCCATAACAGCTATACAATATATCAGTCCGATCTGGCCCGTTCCGACTTATCTAAAGAGGGCAGAAATAAAAAGCTTGTGAGCAAAGTTTTATGATGATAGCTCAATAACTGGGGGACTAATTTGCGTTGCAACAGACAGACGGACTGACTGATTGTTCCTATAACAGCTATAAAATATAAACGTCTGAGAAATTTAAATGGAAAAACAAAGGGCGGGTTACTGTATAACATTAAAAGGTATTGATAATGTACGGTATTTCCAAAAACAAAACAGGTTTGCATACAAAAACCCTGATTTCAGCCGATTGTTCCTATGGCAGCTATATGTTATAGTGGTCCGATTTTGATACAATTTTGACAGCACATTAAGAACGTAATAAGAATAAGATTTGCCAAATCTTGTTGCAATATCTTGAAAAACAACAAAAATCGGCCGATAGCTTCTATGACAGCTATACGATATATCGGTCCGATCTGGCTCGTTCCGACTTATTTACAGCCTACAGCAATAAGAAGCTTGTGTGCCAAGTTTCATGAAGATAGCTCAAAAACTGAGAGACTAGTTTGCGTTGCAACAGACGGACGGACGGACGGACGGACGGACGGACGGACGGACGGACAGACGGACATCCATTTTCCGACTCTCCTGGTGATGCTGATTCAGAATATATATACTTTATAGGGTCGGAGATGTCTCCTAAGGTGCGTTGCAAACTTCTGGCCAAAATTAATATACCCTCTGCAAGGGTATAAAAAATGTCAAAAGTTTTGAAAAAATTTCAAAATCTTTGAAAAAAAAATTTTCAAAAACTGAAAAAAAAACAAGTGGGTAAGGCTACAGTCGAGCGCCCGAGAGTAAGATACCCTTCTCCCAATTTTTAAAATCCGTTACAAGCGTGTAACTATACTCATAATTTCAAACAAAAATTCTGCACAAATTCTTCTACTACATATAGCTTACTCGCTCGCACTCACACAGCGACGCGCGTAAAGAGTAAAGCGACACGACGCAACGTCGACGTCGGCGTCAACTGCTCAAAGCAGCGCGCAGGCTGCTGCTCGTACCAAACATTTGTACTGAAAACGTTGACTTGAATAACTTCTGCGTTATTGGTCCGATCAGATTGTAATTTGGAGGATATGTTCATATTGCATTTAGCTTTATACATACCAAAGCACAAAGTTATGAGTTTAATACTTTGCTTAATAATCGCAAATAACCGATTTGCGGGGGCGGTAGGCGTGGCATCAAACATTTGACATAAACTTCACCTGCCCCGAATATATAGGAACCTTCATACCAAATTTGGTGTCTCTACCTTTTTATACCCTTGCAGAGGGTATATTAATTTTAGCCAGAAGTTTGCAACGCACCTTAGGAGACATCTCCGACCCTATAAAGTATATATATTCTGAATCAGCATCACCAGGAGAGTCGGAAAATGGATGTCCGTCTGTCCGTCCGTCCGTCCGTCCGTCCGTCCGTCCGTCCGTCCGTCTGTTGCAACGCAAACTAGTCTCTCAGTTTTTGAGCTATCTTCATGAAACTTGGCACACAAGCTTCTTATTGCTGTAGGCTGTAAATAAGTCGGAACGAGCCAGATCGGACCGATATATCGTATAGCTGTCATAGAAGCTATCGGCCGATTTTTGTTGTTTTTCAAGATATTGCAACAAGATTTGGCAAATCTTATTCTTATTATGTTTTTAATGTGCTGTCAAAATTGTATCAAAATCGGACCACTATAACATATAGCTGCCATAGGAACAATCGGCTGAAATCAGGGTTTTTGTATGCAAACCTGTTTTGTTTTTGGAAATACCGTACATTATCAATACCTTTTAATGTTATACAGTAACCCGCCCTTTGTTTTTCCATTTAAATTTCTCAGACGTTTATATTTTATAGCTGTTATAGGAACAATCAGTCAGTCCGTCTGTCTGTTGCAACGCAAATTAGTCCCCCAGTTATTGAGCTATCTTTATGAAACTTTGCTCACAAGCTTTTTATTTCTGCCCTCTTTAAATAAGTCGGAACGGGCCAGATTGGACTGATATATCGTATAGCTGTTATGGAGCCTATCGGCCGATTTTCGTTATATTTCAAGATATAGCTATCAGGCTTACCAAATCCAAATCGAACTTTTATAACTTATAACGATCAACGATCGGCCTAATGAAGGTTCTTGTTGCAATTTTATGGAAATCTGAGTACTATTACATGTAGCTGTTATACAAAAAATCATATAGCTGTTATTCAAATGCATTTTTGAATGAGAACTTTCCAAATTTAGATTTTATGACCAACAGATCCTTTACAACACAAAGACATTCGACCAAATGCTGTTTCTAAGAATGGTATACTGATATATGCAAAACAAAATATATCGGAAAACATAACACTCTTATATGAAACAGTTGCAGTTGATAATGTAAGAAATATATACCAGTCCATAACATTTAAATACTTGCATACAATAGTCATAGTTGTTTCTAGGCATCCAGCTTTTCCTATTACAAGGTTTCGAAATGAAATCAGAAATGATGTTGAAAGGCTAACGTCAGCTGAAAATAATACAAAGTTGGTAATATTAGGAGATTTTAACATTTGCCGATCAACAACCACTGATCAGCTCGAGTCTACTTTAAATAATAAGGGTTTATATCCATTGTTAAATGTGCCAACAACAAAACATTTAACTCAAATTGATTGGATATTTTGTGATAACACAGTAAGCGGTGCTGCCACAATCACTTATCAAACTCCATATAGTCACCATGACGGCGTGTTCCTTAGCTATAATCACTTATTTAATAATTTATTTTTAAATATTTAGTTAATTAATTTATTTTATTATTGAAAATAAAGAATATATGTGCAATGTTGTTTAAGGTATTGTAAATATTCCTCCTCGAGGATTGCGACCTTGCCGTGGTGAGGAGGCTGAGTATTCGAAATTATTAGAGGTTGATATAATCGATGTACTGTTATAATTCTTCAATAAATACCACAGAAACCAGCAGCAATCCAAAGATATTTTATATTTTGTATAACTGCAAGGGTATGAAACCTTCGGCAAACCGAAGGTAGCCTTGCTTTCTTGTTTTTCAAAATTTTTAAAATTTTTTTTCAAATTTTTAAATTTTTTCAAAATTTTTGAAATTTTTTTCAAAATTTTTCAAATGTTTTTCAAAATTTTTGAAATTTTTTTCAAAATTTTTGAAATTTTTTCCAAAATTTTCGAAATTTTTTTCAAAATTTTTAAAATTTTTTTTTAAAATTTTTTGAATTTTTTTTCAAAGTTTTTGAAATTTTTTTTTTAAAATTTTTGAAATTTTTTTCTAAATTTTTGAAATTTTTTTACAAAAACTTTTAAATTTTGTTCAAAATTTTTGAAAATTTTTTTAAATTTTTTCAATATTTTTTAAATTTTGAAAATTTTTTTCAAAAATTTTTCAAATTTTTTTTTCAAAACTTTTAAATTTTTTCAAAATTTTTGAAATTTTTTTCAACATTTTTGAAATTTTTTTCAAAATTTTCGAAATTTTGTTCAAAATGTTTGAAATTTTTTTTATAAATTTTTAAAAATTTTTCAAAATTTTTTTTTCAAAATTTAAAAATTTTGAAAAACATTTCAAAAATTTTGAAAAATTTTTCAAAAATTTTAAAATTTTTGAACAAAATTTTAAAAATTTTAAAAACAGAATTTAAAAATTTTAAAAATTTTGAAAAAAATTCAAAAATTTTGAAAAAAAATTAAAAATCTTTGAAAAAAAAATTTTTAAATTTTTAAAAAAATTTTGAAAATTTTGAAAAAATTTCAACAATTTTGAAAACAATTTTCAAAAATTTTGAAAAAAAGTTTTAAAAGTTTTGAAAATAAATTCAAAAATTTTGAAAAAAAATTTTAAACATTTTGAAAAATGTTTAAAATTTTGAAAAAAATTTCAAAATCTTTGAAAAAAATTCAAAAATTTTGGAAAAAATTTCAAAAATTTTGAAAAAAAGTTTTAAAAGTTTTGAAAATAAAATCAAAAATTTTGAAAAAAATTTTTAAAAATTTTGAAAATAAATTCAAAAATTTTGAAAAAGAAATTTTAAACATTTTGAAAAATGTTTAAAATTTTGAAAAAAAATTTCAAAATCTTTGAAAAAATTTCAAAAATTTTGAAAAAAATTTCAAAAATTTTGAAAAATTTCAAAAATTTTGAAAAACATTTCAAAAATTTTGAAAAAAGTTCAAAAATTTTGAAAAAAATATCAAATTTTTAAAAAAATTTTCAAAATTTTGAAAAAATTTCAAAATATTTGAAAAAATTTTCAAAAATTTTGAAAAATAATTTCTAAAATTTTGAAAAAATTTCAAAAAATTTGAAAAAAAAATCTAAAATATTTGAAAAAAATTTTCAAAAATATTGAAAAAATTTTCAAAAATTTTTAAAAAATTTCATAAATTTTTTAAATTTGTTTCAAAATTTTCAAAATTTTTGAAATTTTTTTCAAAATTTTTGAAATTTTTTTCAAAATTTTTGAAAGTTGTTTTTTTGAAATTTTCAAAATTTTTGAAATTTTTTTTCAAAATTTTTGAAATTTTTTTTCAAAGATTTTTGAAATTTTTTTTCAAAATTTTTGACTTTTTTTTCAAAATGTTTGAAATTTTTTTTCAAAATTTTTGAAATTTTTTTCAAAATTTTCAAAATTTTTTTTTTTTCTAAATTTTTTTCAATATTTTTGCAAATTTTTTTTTTTTCAAAATTTTTGAAATTTTTTCAAAATTTTTGAAATTTTGTTTTCAAAATTTTTGAAATTTTTTTCAAAATTGTTGAAATTTTTTTTTTTAAATTTTTGAAATTTTTTTCAAAATTTTCAACATTTTTTTTCAAAATTTTTAAATTTTTTTCAAAATTTTTGAAATTTTTTTTCAAAATTTTTAGAAGTTTTTTCAAAATTTTCAAAATTTTTGAAATTTTTTCCAAAATTTTTGAATTTTTTTTTTCAAAGATTTTGAAATTTTTTTCAAAATTTTTGACATTTTTTTTTCAAAATGTTTAAAATTTTCAATTTTGAAATTTTTTTTCAAAATTTTTGAAATTATTTTTCAAAATTTTTGAAAGTTTTTTTTCAAAATTTTCAAAATTTTTGAAAGTTTTTTTTTTTCAAAATTTTCAAAATTTTTTTCAAATATTTTTCAAAATTTTTGACATTTTTTCAAAATGTTTGAAATTTTTTTTTATATTTTTTAAAATTTTTTCAAAATTTTTTTTTTTTCAAAATTTTTGAAAGTTTTTTCAAAATTTTTTAAATTTTTTTTATGTTTTGAAAATTTAAAATTCAAAAATTTTGAAAAAAATTTTTCAAAATTTTTGAAAATTTTTAAAATTTTTGAAAAATTTTGAAAAAAAATTTTAAACATTTTTGAAAAATGTTTAAAATTTTTCAAAAAAATTTCAAAATCTTTGAAAAAATTTCAAAATTTTTGAAAAAATTTTTTCAAAAATTTTGAAAAAATTTTTTCAAAAAATTTTGAAAAACATTTCAAAAATTTTGAAAAAAAGTTCTTAAATTTTGAAAAAAATTTTTCAAAATTTTTAAAAATTTTTCAAAATTTTGAAAAAATTTCAAAATTTTTGAAAAATTTTCAAAAATTTTGAAAAATATTTTCTAAAATTTTTGAAAAAATTTTAAAATTTTTGAAAATTTTTTCAAAAATTTTGAAAATTTTTGAAAAAATTTTTTTCAAAATTTTGAAAAATTTTTTTCAAAATTTTTGAAAAATTTTCAAAATTTTTTAAAATTTTTTTCAAAAAATTTTTTTCAAAATTTTTGAAAATTTTTTTTCAAAATTTTTGAAATTTTTTTCAAAATTTTTGAAAATTTTTTCAAAATTTTGAAATTGTTTTCAAAATTTTTTTCAAAATTTTTGAAATTTTTTCAAAATTTTTGAAATTTTTTTTCAAAATTTTTGAAATTTTTTTCAAAATTTTTGAAATTTTTTTCAAAATTTTTGAAATTTTTTTTTTCAAAATTTTTGAAATTTTTTTTTCAAAATTTTTCAAATTTTTTTTTTTTTAAATTTTTTGAAATTTTTAATTTTTTTCAAAATTTTTAAAATTTTTATCTAAATTTTTAAAATTTTTTTTCAAAATTTTTGAAATTTTTTTAATGTTTGAAATTTTTTTTCAAAATTTTTTTTTGAAATTTTTTTTCAAAATTTTTGAAATTTTTTTTCAAAATTTTTGAAATTTTTTTCAAAATTTTTGAAATTTTTTTTAAATTTTCGAAATTTTTTTCAAAATTTTTGAAATTTTTTTTCAAAATTTTTGAAATTTTTTTGAAAATTTTTTTTTCAAAATTTTTAAATTTTTTCAAAATTTTTGAAATTTTTTTTCAAATTTTTTGAAATTTTTTTTCAAAATTTTTGAAATTTTTTCAAAATTTTTTAAAAATTTTTTCAAAATTTTGAAATTTTTTTCAAAATTTTTTTCAAATTTTTTTTCAAATTTTTTTTTCAAAATTTTTGAAATTTTTTTTCAAAATTTTTGAAATTTTTTTCAAAATTTTTGAAATTTTTTTTTCAAAATTTTTGAAATTTTTTTTCAAAATTTTTGAAATTTTTTTTTAAATTTTTGAAATTTTTTCAAAATTTTTCAACATAATTTTTTTCAAAATTTTTCAAAATTTTTTGAATTTTTTTTTCAAAACTTTTGAAATTTTTTTTTCAAAATTTTTGAAATTTTTTTTAAATTTGAAATGATTTTCAAAATTTTTGAAATTTTTTTTTAACATTTTGATATTTTTTTCAAAATTTTTTAAATTTTTTTCAAAATTTTTGAAATAGTTTTCAAAATTTTTGAAATTTTTTTTTCAAAATTTTTGAAATTTTTTTCAAAATTTTTGAAAATTTTTTTTTCAAAATTTTTAGAAGTTTTTTCAAAATTTTTCAACATTTTTGAAATTTTTTTTTAAAATTTTTGAAATTTTTTTTTTCAAAATGTTTAAAATTTCAAAATTTTTGAAATTTTTTTTCAAAATTTTTGAAATTATTTTTCAAAATTTTTGAAAGTTGTTTTCAAAATTTTCAAAATTTTTTAAAATTTTTTTTTCAAAATTTTTGAAATTTTTTTTCAAAGATTTTGAAATATTTTAAATAAAATTTTGAGTTTTTTTTTCAAAATGTTTGAAATTTTTTTAAAATTTTAAATTTTTTTTAAAAAATTTTTCAAAATTTTTTTCAAAATTTTTGAAATTTTTTTCAAAATTTTTGAAATTTTTTTTAAATTTTGAAAATTTTTAAAATTTTTAAATTTTTTCAAAATTTTTGAAAAAAAAAATTTTTAAAAATTTTGAAAATAAATTCTTTGAAATTTTTTTTCAAAAAAAATTTTAAACATTTTGAAAAATGTTTAAAATTTTGAAAAAATTTTCAAAATCTTTGAAAAAATTTCAAAAATTTTGAAAAAATTTTCAAAATTTTTGAAAAAAATTTCAAAATTTTTGAAAAACATTTCAAAATTTTTTTTTCAAAAAAGTTCAAAATTTTTTTCAAAATTTTTGAAATTTTTTAACAAAATTTCAAAAATTTTTTAAAAAAATTTTGAAATTTCAAAATATTTGAAAAAATTTCAAAATTTTTGAAAAATATTTTCTTTTTAAAATTTTTGAAAAAATTTTTTTCAAAATTTTTGAAAAAAAGAAAATTTTCAAAACTTTGAACTTTCTGCAAAATTTCCGAAGGTTTTTTCAAACTTTTTGCAGTTATACAAAATATTAAATATTTTTGGATTGCTGCTGGTTTCTGTGGTATTTATTGAAGAATTTTAACAGTACATCGATTATATCAACCTCTTATAATTTCGAATACTCAGCCTCCTCACCACGGCAAGGTCGCAAAATCCTCGAGGAGGAATATTTACAATACATTAAACAACATTGCACATATATTCTTTATGTACAATAATAATAATAAATTAATTAACTAAATATTTAAAAATAAATTATTAAATTAGTGATTATAGCTAAAGAACACGCCGTCATGGTGACTATATGGAGTTTGATAAGTGATTGCGGCAGCACCTCTCATCACAAAATATCCAATCAATTTGAGTTAAATGTTTTGTTGTTGGCACATTTTGTTGTTAATTTTTTAAAGTTGACTCGAGCTGATCAGTGGTTGTTGATCGGCAAATTTTAAAAATCTCCCAATTTTTTTATTATTTTCAGCTGACATTTGCCTTTCAACATCATTTCTGAATTTATTTCAAAACCTTGTAATAGGAAAAGCTGGATTCCAATAAACAACTATGACTTTTGTATGCAAGTATTTAAATGTTTTGGACATTTTATAAATTTCTTACATTATCAACTTTTGAAATTTTTTCAAGTAAGAATGTTATGTTTTCCGAAATATTTTGTTTTTGCATTTATCAGTATACAAATTCTTAGAAACAGCATTTGGTCGAATGTCTTTGTGTTGTAAAGGATCTGTTGGTCATAAAATCTAAATTTGAAAAGTTCTCTTTCAAAAATGCATTTGAATAACAGCTATATGATTTTTTGTTTAACATCTACATGTAATAGTACTCAGATTTCCATAAAATTGCAACAAGAACCTTCAATTAGGCCGATCGTTGATCGTTATAAGTTATAAAAGTTCGATTTGGATGTGGTAAGCCTGATAGCTATATCTTGAAATATAACGAAAATCGGCCGATAGGCTCCATAACAGCTATACGATATATCAGTCCGATCTGGCCCGTTCCGACTTATTTAAAGAGGGCAGAAATAAAAAGCTTGTGAGCAAAGTTTCATGATGATAGCTCAATAACTGGGGGACTAATTTGCTTTGCAACAGACAGACGGACTGACTGATTGTTCCTATAACATCTATAGAATATTTTTTTCAAACTTCTGAAATTTTTATATGGAAAAACTTGAAATGGCGGGTTACTGTATAACATTAAAATTTATTGATAATTTTTTGTATTTCCAAAAATTTTGAAACAGGTTTGCATACAAAAACTCTGATTTCAGCCGATTGTTCCTATGGCAGCTATATGTTAAAGTTATTTTGAAAATTTTTGCAAAATTTTTTTAAAATTTTTGGATTTTTTTAAGATTTTTGAAATTTTTTTGCAATATTTTGAAAAACAACAAAATTTTTCGAAATTTTTTTCAAAATTTTTACGATATATCTGTTTTTTAAATTTTTGAAATTTTTTTCAAAATTTTTGAAATTTTTTTCAAAATTTTTGAAATTTTTTCCAAATTTCATTAAGATATTTTTCAAAATCTTTGAAATTTGTTTGGTTGCAAAATTTTTGAAATTTTTTTTTTTCAAAATTTTTGAAATTTTTTTCCAAATTTTTGAAATTTTCTTTCAAAATTTTGATTCTTTTTATAAATATTTTTAAAAGGTTTTTCGGAAATGTTTTTGAAATTCTTTGCAAACTTTTTGCAAAATTTTTTTACCCTCTGCAAGGGTATAAAAATCTTTTTTTTTCAAAATTTTTGAAAAATTTTTTCAAAATTTTTGAAATTTAAATTTCAAAATTTTTGAAATTTTTTTTCAAAATTTTTGAAATTTTTTTAATAAAATTTTTGAAATTTTTTTTAAAATTTTTGAAATTTTTTTTCAAAATTTTTGAAATTTTTTTCAAAATTTTTGAAATTTTTTTTCAAAATTTTTGAAATTTTTTTTTGAAATTTTTTTCAAAATTTTTGAAATTTTTTTTTCAAAATTTTTGAAATTTTTTTTTTTCAAAATTTTTGAAATTTTTTTCAAAATTTTTGAAATTTTTTTTTCAAAATTTTTGAAATTTTTTTAAAATTTTGAAAATTTTTTTCAAAATTTTTCAAAATTTTTGAATTTTTTTTTTCAAAATTTTTGAAATTTTTTTTCAAAATTTTTGAAATTTTTTTCAAAATTTTTGAAATTTTTTTTTTCAAAATTTTTGAAATTTTTTTTTTCAAAATTTTTGAAATTTTTTTTTTAAAATTTTTGAAATTTTTTTCAAAATTTTTGAAATTTTTTTTTTCAAAATTTTTGAAATTTTTTTTTTCAAAATTTTTGAAATTTTTTTTTTTTTTCAAAATTTTTGAAATTTTTTTTCAAAATTTTTGAAATTTTTTTCAAAATTTTTTTAAATTTTTTTCAAAATTTTTGAAATTTTTTTCAAAATTTTTTGAAATTTTTTTTTTTCAAAATTTTTGAAATTTTTTTTCAAAATTTTTGAAATTTTTTTTTAAAATTTTTGAAATTTTTTTTCAAAATTTTTGAAATTTTTTTTCAAAATTTTTGAAATTTTTTTTCAAAATTTTTGAAATTTTTTTTCAAAATTTTTGAAATTTTTTAAAATAAATTTTGAAATTTTTTATAATTTTTCAAATTTTTTTATTTTTTTTCAAAATTTTTATTTTTTCAAAATTTTTGAAATTTTTTTCAAAATTTTTGAAATTTTTTTTCAAAATTTTTGAAATTTTTTTTTAAATTTTTTTTTCAAAATTTTTTTTTTCAAAATTTTTGAAATTTTTTTTTTTCAAAATTTTTGAAATTTTTTTCAAAATTTTTTGAATTTTTTTAATTTTTAAATTTTTGAAATTTTTTTTCAAAATTTTTGAAATTTTTTTCAAAATTTTTGAAATTTTTTCAAAATTTTTGAAATTTTTTTTTCAAAATTTTTTGAAATTTTTTTCAAAATTTTTAATTTTTCAAAATTTTTGAAATTTTTTTCAAAATTTTTGAAATTTTTTTTCAAAATTTTTGAAATTTTTTTTCAAAATTTTTGAAATTTTTTTTTCAAAATTTTTGAAATTTTTTTCAAAATTTTTGAAATTTTTTTTTCAAAATTTTTGAAATTTTTTTTTCAAAATTTTTGAAATTTTTTTTCAAAATTTTTGAAATTTTTTTTTTTTCAAAATTTTTTGAAATTTTTTTTCAAAATTTTTGAAATTTTTTTCAAAATTTTTGAAATTTTTTTCAAAATTTTTTAATATTTTTCAAAATTTTTTTCAAATTTTTTTCAAAATTTTTTTCAAATTTTTTTCAAAATTTTTGAAATTTTTTTCAAAATTTTTGAAATTTTTTTCAAAATTTTTGAAATTTTTTTTTCAAAATTTTTGAAATTTTTTTTCAAAATTTTTGAATTTTTTTCAAAATTTTTGAAATTTTTTTTCAAAATTTTTGAAATTTTTTTTCAAAATTTTTGAAATTTTTTTCAAAATTTTTGAAATTTTTTTTTCAAAATTTTTTGAAATTTTTTTCAAAATTTTTAAATAATTTTTTCAAAATTTTTGAAATTTTTTTTTTTTCAAAATTTTTGAAATTTTTTTTCAAAATTTTTGAAATTTTTTTTCAAAATTTTTGAAATTTTTTTTCAAAATTTTTGAAATTTTTTTTCAAAATTTTTGAAATTTTTTTTTCAAAATTTTTGAAATTTTTTTTTCAAAATTTTTGAAATTTTTTTCAAAATTTTTTTTTCAAAATTTTTAATTTTTTTCAAAATTTTTGAAATTTTTTTTTTTTCAAAATTTTTGAAATTTTTTTCAAAATTTTTGAAATTTTTTTTTAAAATTTTTGAAATTTTTTTTTTTTCAAAATTTTTGAAATTTTTTTTCAAAATTTTTTCAAAATTTTTTTCAAAATTTTTTCAAAATTTTTGAAATTTTTTTTTCAAAATTTTTGAAATTTTTTTTTCAAAATTTTTGAAAATTTTTTTTTTTTTTTTTTTGAATTTTTTTTTTTAAATTTTTTTTTTTTTTTTTCAAAATTTTTGAAATTTTTTTCAAAATTTTTGAAATTTTTTTTTCAAAATTTTTGAAATTTTTTTCAAAATTTTTTGAAATTTTTTTCAAATTTTTTTTCAAAATTTTTGAAATTTTTTTAAAATTTTGAAATTTTTTTCAAAATTTTTGAAATTTTTTCAAAATTTTTGAAATTTTTTTTTTCAAAATTTTTGAAATTTTTTTTTTTCAAAATTTTTGAAATTTTTTTTTTCAAAATTTTTGAAATTTTTTTTCAAAATTTTTTCAAATTTTTTTCAAAATTTTTGAAATTTTTTTTCAAAATTTTTTTTCAAATTTTTTTTCAAAATTTTTGAAATTTTTTTTTCAAAATTTTTGAAATTTTTTTTCAAAATTTTTTTATTTTTTCAAAATTTTTGAAATTTTTTTCAAAATTTTTGAAATTTTTTTCAAAATTTTTGAAATTTTTTTTCAAAATTTTTGAAATTTTTTTTTAAAATTTTTGAAATTTTTTTTTCAAAATTTTTGAAATTTTTTATAAATTTTGAAATTTTTTTTAAATTTTTGAAATTTTTTTTCAAAATTTTTGAATTTTTTTTCAAAATTTTTGAAATTTTTTTCAAAATTTTTGAAATTTTTTTTCAAAATTTTTGAAATTTTTTTTCAAAATTTTTTTCAATTTTTTTTTAAAATTTTTGAAATTTTTTTTTTTTTGAAATTTTGAAATTTTTTTCAAAATTTTTGAAATTTTTTTTTCAAAATTTTTGAAATTTTTTTTTTCAAAATTTTTGAAATTTTTTTCAAAATTTTTGAAATTTTTTTCAAAATTTTTGAAATTTTTTTTTTCAAAATTTTTGAAATTTTTTTTCAAAATTTTTGAAATTTTTTTTTCAAAATTTTTGAAATTTTTTTTTCAAAATTTTTGAAATTTTTTTCAAAATTTTTGAAATTTTTTTTTCAAAATTTTTGAAATTTTTTTTCAAAATTTTTGAAATTTTTTTTTTTCAAAATTTTTGAAATTTTTTTTTCAAAATTTTTGAAATTTTTTTCAAAATTTTTGAAATTTTTTTTCAAAATTTTTGAAATTTTTTTTCAAAATTTTTGAAATTTTTTTTTTCAAAATTTTTGAAATTTTTTTTTCAAAATTTTTGAAATTTTTTTTTCAAAATTTTTGAAATTTTTTTTTTCAAAATTTTTGAAATTTTTTTTCAAAATTTTTGAAATTTTTTTTCAAAATTTTTGAAATTTTTTCAAAATTTTTTTTTTTTTGAAATTTTTTTTTTTCAAAATTTTTGAAATTTTTTTTTCAAAATTTTTGAAATTTTTTTCAAAATTTTTTGAAATTTTTTTTTCAAAATTTTTGAAATTTTTTTCAAAATTTTTTGAAATTTTTTCAAAATTTTTGAAATTTTTTTTTTCAAAATTTTTGAAATTTTTTTTTCAAAATTTTTGAAATTTTTTTTCAAATTTTTTGAAATTTTTTTCAAAATTTTTGAAATTTTTTTCAAATTTTTGAAATTTTTTTTCAAAATTTTTGAAATTTTTTTCAAAATTTTTGAAATTTTTTTTTTCAAAATTTTTGAATTTTTTTCAAAATTTTTGAAATTTTTTTTTTGAAAATTTTTTGAAATTTTTTTTCAAAATTTTTGAAATTTTTTTCAAAATTTTTGAAATTTTTTTCAAAATTTTTTAATTTTTTTCAAAATTTTTGAAATTTTTTTTTTTCAAAATTTTTGAAATTTTTTTCAAAATTTTTTGAAATTTTTTTTCAAAATTTTTGAAATTTTTTTCAAAATTTTTTTTTTCAAAATTTTTTTCAAATTTTTTTTTTTCAAAATTTTTAATTTTTCAAAATTTTTGAAATTTTTTTTTGAAATTTTTTCAAATTTTTTTTTTTCAAAATTTTTAAATAATTTTTTTCAAATTTTTTGAAATTTTTTTTTCAAAATTTTTGAAATTTTTTTTTTTTTCAAAATTTTTGAAATTTTTTTCAAATTTTTTGAAATTTTTTTAAAATTTTGAAATTTTTTTCAAAATTTTTTAAATTTTTTCAAAATTTTTGAAATTTTTTTCAAAATTTTTGAAATTTTTTTTCAAAATTTTTGAAATTTTTTTTCAAAATTTTTTGAAATTTTTTTCAAAATTTTTTTTCAAATTTTTTTTTTTCAAAATTTTTGAATTTTTTTCAAAATTTTTGAAATTTTTTTTTTTTCAAAATTTTTGAAATTTTTTTTTCAAAATTTTTGAAATTTTTTTTCAAAATTTTTGAAATTTTTTTTTTCAAAATTTTTGAAATTTTTTTTCAAATTTTTTGAAATTTTTTTTCAAAATTTTTGAAATTTTTTTCAAAATTTTTGAAATTTTTTTTCAAAATTTTTGAAATTTTTTTTCAAAATTTTTGAAATTTTTTTTCAAAATTTTTGAAATTTTTTTTCAAAATTTTTGAAATTTTTTTCAAAATTTTTGAAATTTTTTTTCAAAATTTTTGAAATTTTTATACCCTTGCAGAGGGTATATTAATTTTAGCCAGAAGTTTGCAACGCACCTTAGGAGACATCTCCGACCCTATAAAGTATATATATTCTGAATCAGCATCACCAGAGGAGTCGGAAAATGGATGTCCGTCTGTCCGTCCGTCCGTCCGTCCGTCCGTCCGTCCGTCCGTCCGTCCGTCCGTCCGTCCGTCCGTCCGTCCGTCTGTTGCAACGCAAACTAGTCTCTCAGTTTTTGAGCTATCTTCATGAAACTTGGCACACAAGCTTCTTATTGCTGTAGGTTGTAAATAAGTCGGAACGAGCCAGATCGGACCGATATATCGTATAGCTGTCATAGAAACTATCGGCCGATTTTTGTTGTTTTTCAAGATATTGCAACAAGATTTGGCAAATCTTATTCTTATTACGTTCTTAATGTGCTGTCAAAATTGTATCAAAATCGGACCACTATAACATATAGCTGCCATAGGAACAATCGGCTGAAATCAGGGTTTTTGTATGCAAACCTGCTTTATTTTTGCAAATACCGCACTTTATCAATACTTATTAATGTTACACAGTAACCCGCCCTTAGTGTTTCCATTTAAATATCTCAGACGTTTATATTATGTAGCTGTTATAGGAACAATCAGTCAGTCCGTCTGTCTGTTGCAACGCAAATTAGTCCCCCAGTTATTGAGCTATCTTCATGAAACTTTGCTCACAAGCTTCTTATTTCTGCCCTCTGTAAATATGTCGGAACGGGCCAGATCGGACTGATATATCGTATAGCTGTCATGGAGCCTATCGGCCGATTTTCGTTATATTTCAAGATATAGCTATCAGGCTTACCACATCCAAATCTAAGTGTGTCCCTAATAATAAAGTTCGAAATCGAACTTTTATAACTTATAACGATCAACGATCGGCCCAATGAAGGTTCATGTTGCAATTTTATGGAAATCTGAGTACTATTACATGTAGCTGTTAAACAAAAAATCATATAGCTGTTATTCAAACGCATTTTTGAAAGAGAACTTTCCAAATTTAGATTTTATGACCAACAGATCCTTTACAACACAAAGACATTCGACCAAATGCTGTTTCTAAGAATTGTATACTGATATATGCAAAACAAAATATATCGGAAAACATAACATTCTTATATGAAACAGTTACAGTTGATAATGTAAGAAATATATACCAGTCCATAACATTTAAATACTTGCATACAATAGTCATAGTTGTTTATAGGAATCCAGCTTTTCCTATTACAAGGTTTCGAAATAAAATCAGAAATGATGTTGAAAGGCTAACGTTAGCTGAAAATAATACAAAATTGGGAGATTTTAACATTTGCCGATCAATAACCACTGATCAGCTCGAGTCTACTTTAAATAATAACAACAAAATGTGCCAACAACAAAACATTTAACTCAAATTGATTGGATATTTTGTGATAACACAGTAAGCGGTGCTGCCGCAATCACTTATCAAACTCCATATAGTCACCATGACGGCGTGTTCCTTAGCTATAATCACTAATTTAATAATTTATTTTTAAATATTTAGTTAATTAATTTATTTTATTATTGTAAATAAAGAATATATGTGCAATGTTGTTTAATGTATTGTAAATATTCCTCCTCGAGGATTGCGACCTTGCCGTGGTGAGGAGGCTGAGTATTCGAAATTATAAGAGGTTGATATAATCGATGTACTGTTATAATTCTTCAATAAATACCACAGAAACCAGCAGCAATCCAAAGATATTTTATATTTTGTATAACTGCAAGGGTATGAAACCTTCGGCAAGCCGAAGGTAGCCTTGCTTTCTTGTTTTTTCAAAATTTTTGAAATTTTTTTCAAAATTTTTGAAATTTTTTTCAAAATTTTTGAAATTTTTTTTTTTAAATTTTTGAAATTTTTTTTCAAAATTTTTGAAATTTTTTTTCAAAATTTTTGAAATTTTTTTTAAAATTTTTGAAATTTTTTTCAAAATTTTTGAAATTTTTTTTTTCAAAATTTTTGAAATTTTTTTCAAAATTTTTGAAATTTTTTTTCAAAATTTTTTAATTTTTTTCAAAATTTTTGAAATTTTTTTTCAAAATTTTTGAAATTTTTTTTCAAAATTTTTGAAATTTTTTTTTTCAAAATTTTTGAAATTTTTTTTTTCAAAATTTTTGAAATTTTTTTCAAAATTTTTCAAAATTTTTTGAAATTTTTTTTCAAAATTTTTGAAATTTTTTTCAAAATTTTTGAAATTTTTTTTTTAAAATTTTTGAAATTTTTTTTCAAAATTTTTGAAATTTTTTTCAAAATTTTTGAAATTTTTTTTTCAAAATTTTTTGAAATTTTTTTTTCAAAATTTTTGAAATTTTTTTCAAAATTTTTTTTTCAAAATTTTTAAATTTTTTCAAAATTTTTGAAATTTTTTTTCAAAATTTTTTGAAATTTTTTTTTAAAATTTTTGAAATTTTTTTTCAAAATTTTTGAAATTTTTTTCAAAATTTTTGAAATTTTTTTTTTCAAAATTTTTGAAATTTTTTTCAAAATTTTTGAAATTTTTTTTCAAAATTTTTTGAAATTTTTTTTTTCAAAATTTTTGAAATTTTTTTTCAAAATTTTTGAATTTTTTTCAAAATTTTTGAAATTTTTTTCAAAATTTTTGAAATTTTTTTCAAAATTTTTGAAATTTTTTTTCAAAATTTTTGAAATTTTTTTTTTTTTAAATTTTTGAAATTTTTTTCAAAATTTTTGAAATTTTTTTCAAAATTTTTGAATTTTTTTTTTTCAAAATTTTTGAAATTTTTTTTCAAAATTTTTGAAATTTTTTCAAATTTTTTTTAAAATTTTTTCAAATTTTTTTTTTTCAAAATTTTTGAAATTTTTTTTTCAAAATTTTTGAAATTTTTTTTTCAAAATTTTTGAAATTTTTTTTCAAAATTTTTGAAATTTTTTTTTCAAAATTTTTGAAATTTTTTTTTCAAAATTTTTGAAATTTTTTTTTCAAAATTTTTGAAAATTTTTTTTAATTTTTTTGAAATTTTTTTTTCAAAATTTTTAAATTTTTTTCAAAATTTTTGAAATTTTTTTCAAAATTTTTTTTTTTTTCAAAATTTTTGAAATTTTTTTCAAATTTTTTTTTGAAATTTTTTTTCAAAATTTTTGAAATTTTTTTCAAAATTTTTGAAATTTTTTTTAAAATATTTTGAAATTTTTTTTCAAAAATTTTTTCAAAATTTTTTGAAAATTTTTTCAAAATTTTGAAATTTTTTTTCAAAATTTTTGAAATTTTTTTTCAAAATTTTTGAAATTTTTTTCAAAATTTTTGAAATTTTTTTTCAAAATTTTTTGAAATTTTTTTCAAAATTTTTGAAATTTTTTTCAAAATTTTTGAAATTTTTTTTCAAAATTTTTGAAATTTTTTTCAAAATTTTTTTGAAATTTTTTTCAAAATTTTTGAAATTTTTTTTTTCAAAATTTTTGAAATTTTTTTGAAAATTTTTGAAATTTTTTTTTTAATAAATTTTGAAATTTTTTTTTAAAATTTTTTTTTTCAAAATTTTTTTTTCAAAATTTTTGAAATTTTTTTTCAAAATTTTTGAAATTTTTTTTCAAAATTTTTGAAATTTTTTTCAAAATTTTTGAAATTTTTTTTTTTTCAAAAAATTTTTGAAATTTTTTTTTTCAAAATTTTTGAAATTTTTTTTTTTTTCAAAATTTTTGAAATTTTTTTCAAAATTTTTGAAATTTTTTTCAAAATTTTTGAAATTTTTTTTTTTTCAAATTTTTGAAATTTTTTTCAAAATTTTTTGAAATTTTTTTCAAAATTTTTGAAATTTTTTTTTTCAAAATTTTTGAAATTTTTTTCAAAATTTTTTGAAATTTTTTCAAAATTTTTGAATTTTTTTTTTTCAAAATTTTTGAAATTTTTTTTTCAAAATTTTTGAAATTTTTTTTTCAAAATTTTTGAAATTTTTTTCAAAATTTTTGAAATTTTTTTCAAAATTTTTTTTTTTTTTCAAAATTTTTGAAATTTTTTTTTACAAAATTTTTGAAATTTTTTTTCAAAATTTTTGAAATTTTTTTCAAAATTTTTGAAATTTTTTTCAAAATTTTTGAAATTTTTTTCAAAATTTTTGAAATTTTTTTTCAAAATTTTTTGAAATTTTTTTTTTAAAATTTTTGAAATTTTTTTCAAAATTTTTTGAAATTTTTTTTTGAAATTTTTTTTCAAAATTTTTGAAATTTTTTTCAAAATTTTTTGAAATTTTTTTCAAAATTTTTGAAATTTTTTTTTCAAAATTTTTGAAATTTTTTTTTAAAATTTTTTAAATTTTTTTTTTCAAAATTTTTTGAAATTTTTTTCAAAATTTTTTGAAATTTTTTTCAAAATTTTTGAAATTTTTTTTTCAAAATTTTTTAAATTTTTTTTCAAAATTTTTGAAAATTTTTTCAAAATTTTTTTTTCAAAATTTTTTGAAATTTTTTTTCAAAATTTTTGAAATTTTTTTCAAAATTTTTGAAATTTTTTTTCAAAATTTTTTGAAATTTTTTTTTCAAAATTTTTTGAAATTTTTTTATTTTCAAAATTTTTTTCAAAAATTTTTATTTTTCAAAATTTTTGAAATTTTTTTCAAAATTTTTGAAATTTTTTTTTTAAATTTTTGAAATTTTTTTTCAAAATTTTTGAAATTTTTTTTCAAAATTTTTGAAATTTTTTTCAAAATTTTTGAAATTTTTTTCAAAATTTTGAAATTTTTTTCAAAATTTTTGAAATTTTTTTTCAAAATTTTTGAAATTTTTTTCAAAATTTTTGAAATTTTTTTTCAAAATTTTTGAAATTTTTTTTTTGAAATTTTTGAAATTTTTTTCAAAATTTTTTCAAAATTTTTTCAAATTTTTTTCAAAATTTTTGAAATTTTTTTTTCAAAATTTTTGAAATTTTTTTTTGAAATTTTTTTTAAATTTTTTCAAAATTTTTTATTTTTCAAAATTTTTGAAATTTTTTTTTCAAAATTTTTGAAATTTTTTTCAAAATTTTTTGAAATTTTTTTCAAAATTTTTGAAATTTTTTTCAAAATTTTTGAAATTTTTTTTTCAAAATTTTTGAAATTTTTTTTAAAATTTTTGAAATTTTTTTTTTTAATTTTTGAAATTTTTTTTCAAAATTTTTGAAATTTTTTTCAAAATTTTTGAAATTTTTTTTTCAAAATTTTTTTAAATTTTTTTCAAAATTTTTGAAATTTTTTTTCAAAATTTTTTTTCAAAATTTTTTTCAAATTTTTTTTCAAAATTTTTGAAATTTTTTTTTCAAAATTTTTGAAATTTTTTTTCAAAATTTTTGAAATTTTTTTCAAAATTTTTGAAATTTTTTTTTCAAAATTTTTGAAATTTTTTTTCAAAATTTTTGAAATTTTTTTCAAAATTTTTTTTTTTCAAATTTTTTAATATTTTTTCAAAATTTTTGAAATTTTTTTTCAAAATTTTTTGAAATTTTTTTTTCAAAATTTTTTGAAATTTTTTTTTCAAAATTTTTGAAATTTTTTTCAAAATTTTTGAAATTTTTTTTCAAAATTTTTTTCAAATTTTTTGAATTTTTTTTTCAAAATTTTTGAAATTTTTTTTCAAAATTTTTGAAATTTTTTTCAAATTTTTTGGAAATTTTTTTCAAAATTTTTGAAATTTTTTTCAAAATTTTTGAAATTTTTTTCAAAATTTTTGAAATTTTTTTTTCAAAATTTTTGAAATTTTTTTCAAAATTTTTGAAATTTTTTTTTCAAAATTTTTGAAATTTTTTTTTCAAAATTTTTGAAATTTTTTTTCAAATTTTTTGAAATTTTTTTCAAAATTTTTGAAATTTTTTTTTCAAAATTTTTGAAATTTTTTCAAAATTTTTGAAATTTTTTTTCAAAATTTTTGAAATTTTTTTTTTTTTAATTTTTTGAAATTTTTTTCAAAATTTTTGAAATTTTTTAATAAATTTTGAAATTTTTTCAAATTTTTTTTTTCAAAATTTTTGAAATTTTTTTTTAAAATTTTTTAAATTTTTTCAAAATTTTTTTTAAATTTTTTTCAAAATTTTTGAAATTTTTTTCAAAATTTTTGAAATTTTTTTCAAAATTTTTTGAAATTTTTTTTTCAAAATTTTTGAAATTTTTTTTCAAAATTTTTGAAATTTTTTTTTAAAATTTTTGAAATTTTTTTCAAAATTTTTGAAATTTTTTTTAAATTTTTTGAAAATTTTTTCAAAATTTTTGAAATTTTTTTTTTTTCAAAATTTTTGAAATTTTTTTTCAAAATTTTTTTAAATTTTTTTCAAAATTTTTGAAATTTTTTTTTTATTTTTAAATTTTTTGAAATTTTTTTCAAAATTTTTGAATTTTTTTCAAAATTTTTGAAATTTTTTTCAAAATTTTTGAAATTTTTTTTCAAAATTTTTGAAATTTTTTTCAAAATTTTTGAAATTTTTTGAAATTTTTTTAATTTTTTAAATTTTGAAATTTTTTTCAAAATTTTTTGAAATTTTTTTTCAAAATTTTTGAAATTTTTTTTCAAATTTTTTGAAATTTTTTTTTTTTCAAAATTTTTGAAATTTTTTTTCAAAATTTTTTGAAATTTTTTTCAAAATTTTTAAATTATTTTTTCAAAAATTTTTGAAATTTTTTTTCAAAATTTTTTGAAATTTTTTTTCAAAATTTTTGAAATTTTTTTCAAAATTTTTGAAATTTTTTTTCAAAATTTTTGAAATTTTTTTTCAAAATTTTTGAAATTTTTTTTTCAAAATTTTTGAAATTTTTTTCAAAATTTTTGAAATTTTTTCAAAATTTTTGAAATTTTTTTTCAAAATTTTTGAAATTTTTTTCAAAATTTTTTAAATTTTTTTCAAAATTTTTGAAATTTTTTTCAAAATTTTTGAAATTTTTTCAAAATTTTTGAAATTTTTTTAATTTTGAAATTTTTTTTCAAAATTTTTTAAAATTTTTTTTCAAAATTTTTGAAATTTTTTTTCAAAATTTTTGAAATTTTTTTCAAAATTTTTGAAATTTTTTTTCAAAATTTTTGAAATTTTTTTCAAAATTTTTTTTTATATTTTGAAATTTTTTTCAAAATTTTTGAAATTTTTTTCAAAATTTTTGAAATTTTTTTTTTTCAAATTTTGAAATTTTTTTTTCAAAATTTTTGAAATTTTTTTTCAAAATTTTTGAAATTTTTTTTCAAATTTTTTTGAAATTTTTTTCAAAATTTTTTATTTCAAATTTTTTCAAATTTTTTGAAATTTTTTTTCAAAATTTTTGAAATTTTTTTTTCAAAATTTTTGAAATTTTTTTTTCAAAATTTTTGAAATTTTTTTCAAAATTTTTGAAATTTTTTTCAAAATTTTTGAAATTTTTTTCAAAATTTTTGAAATTTTTTTTTATTTTTGAAATTTTTTTTCAAAATTTTTGAAATTTTTTTTTCAAAATTTTTGAAATTTTTTTCAAAATTTTTGAAATTTTTTTTCAAAATTTTTGAAATTTTTTTTTCAAAATTTTTGAAATTTTTTTCAAAATTTTTGAAATTTTTTAATTTTCAAAATTTTTAAAAATTTTTTTCAAAATTTTTGAAATTTTTTTCAAAATTTTTGAAATTTTTTTCAAATTTTTGAAATTTTTTCAAAATTTTTGAAATTTTTTTTCAAAATTTTTGAAATTTTTTTTCAAAATTTTTGAAATTTTTTTTCAAAATTTTTGAAATTTTTTTCAAAATTTTTAAATAATTTTTTAAAATTTTTGAAATTTTTTTTCAAAATTTTGAAATTTTTTCAAATTTTTTGAAATTTTTTAAAATTTGAAATTTTTTTTCAAATTTTTTTCAAAATTTTTGAAATTTTTTTTCAAAATTTTTGAAATTTTTTTTCAAAATTTTTTGAAATTTTTTTCAAAATTTTTGAAATTTTTTTCAAAATTTTTTGAAATTTTTTTTCAAAATTTTTTTGAAAAATTTTTTCAAAATTTTGAAATTTTTTCAAAATTTTTGAAATTTTTTTCAAAATTTTTGAAATTTTTTTTCAAAATTTTTGAAATTTTTTTCAAAA
>JAEIFM010000265.1:0-127500 GCA_018901885.1 Zaprionus kolodkinae | reverse complement strand
ATTTTTTTCAAAATTTTTGAAATTTTTTTCAAAATTTTTGAAATTTTTTTTTCAAAATTTTTGAAATTTTTTTTCAAAATTTTTGAAATTTTTTTCAAAATTTTTGAAAATTTTTTTCAAAATTTTTGAAATTTTTTTCAAATTTTTTGAATTTTTTTTTCAAAATTTTTGAAATTTTTTTCAAAATTTTTGAAATTTTTTTCAAAATTTTTGAAATTTTTTTTCAAAATTTTTGAAATTTTTTTTTTAAATTTTTTGAAATTTTTTTCAAAATTTTTGAAATTTTTTTTTTCAAATTTTTTGAAATTTTTTTTCAAAATTTTTGAAATTTTTTTTTCAAAATTTTTGAAATTTTTTTTCAAAATTTTTGAAATTTTTTAAATTTTTAAAATTTTTTTTTCAAAATTTTTAATTTTTTCAAAATTTTTTGAAATTTTTTTTCAAAATTTTTTGAAATTTTTTTTTAAATTTTTTGAAATTTTTTTCAAAATTTTTGAAATTTTTTTCAAAATTTTGAAATTTTTTTTCAAAATTTTTGAAATTTTTTTCAAAATTTTTGAAATTTTTTTCAAAATTTTTGAAATTTTTTTTCAAAATTTTTGAAATTTTTTTTAAATTTTTGAAATTTTTTTTCAAAATTTTTGAAATTTTTTTTTCAAAATTTTTGAAATTTTTTTCAAAATTTTTGAAATTTTTTTTCAAAATTTTTGAAATTTTTTTTTCAAAATTTTTGAAATTTTTTTCAAAATTTTTGAAATTTTTTTCAAAATTTTTGAAATTTTTTTTTTTCAAAATTTTTGAAATTTTTTTCAAAATTTTTGAAATTTTTTTTCAAAATTTTTGAAATTTTTTTTTCAAAATTTTTGAAATTTTTTTTCAAAATTTTTGAAATTTTTTTCAAAATTTTTGAAATTTTTTTTTTTCAAAATTTTTGAAATTTTTTTTTAATATATATTTTGAAATTTTTTTCAAATTTTTTGAAATTTTTTTTCAAAATTTTTGAAATTTTTTTTCAAAATTTTTGAAATTTTTTTCAAAATTTTTTTCAAATTTTTTAAATATTTTTCAAAATTTTTTGAAATTTTTTTTCAAAATTTTTGAAATTTTTTTCAAAATTTTTTAAAATTTTTTTCAAAATTTTTGAAATTTTTTTTTTCAAAATTTTTGAAATTTTTTTTCAAAATTTTTGAAATTTTTTTCAAAATTTTTTGAAATTTTTTTCAAAATTTTTGAAATTTTTTTTCAAAATTTTTGAAATTTTTTTCAAAATTTTTGAAATTTTTTAATTTTTTCAAAATTTTTGAAATTTTTTTTCAAAATTTTTGAAATTTTTTTCAAAATTTTTGAAATTTTTTTTCAAAATTTTTGAAATTTTTTTTCAAAATTTTTTGAAATTTTTTAATATTTGAAATTTTTTTCAAAATTTTTGAAATTTTTTTTAAAATTTTTGAAATTTTTTTCAAAATTTTTAAATTTTTTCAAAATTTTTGAAATTTTTTTCAAAATTTTTGAAATTTTTTTTTAAAATTTTTGAAATTTTTTTCAAAATTTTTGAAATTTTTTTTCAAAATTTTTGAAATTTTTTTCAAAATTTTTAAATATTTTTCAAAATTTTTGAAATTTTTTTCAAAATTTTTGAAATTTTTTTTTCAAAATTTTTGAAATTTTTTTTTTTCAAAATTTTTGAAATTTTTTCAAAATTTTTAATTTTTTCAAAATTTTTGAAATTTTTTTCAAAATTTTTGAAATTTTTTTTCAAAATTTTTGAAATTTTTTTTTCAAAATTTTTGAAATTTTTTTTTAAAATTTTTGAAATTTTTTTCAAAATTTTTGAAATTTTTTTCAAAATTTTTGTTTTTTTTTAATATTTTTCAAAATTTTTTGAAATTTTTTTCAAAATTTTTGAAATTTTTTTCAAAATTTTTGAAATTTTTTTCAAAATTTTTGAAATTTTTTTTCAAAATTTTTGAAATTTTTTTCAAAATTTTTGAAATTTTTTTTCAAAATTTTTGAAATTTTTTTTCAAAATTTTTGAAATTTTTTTTCAAAATTTTTGAAATTTTTTTTCAAAATTTTTGAAATTTTTTTCAAAATTTTTGAAATTTTTTCAAAATTTTTTGAAATTTTTTTTCAAAATTTTTGAAATTTTTTTCAAAATTTTTGAATTTTTTTTTCAAAATTTTTTTTTTTTTTTTCAAAATTTTTGAAATTTTTTTCAAAATTTTTGAAATTTTTTTTCAAAATTTTTGAAATTTTTTTTTAAATTTTTGAAATTTTTTTCAAAATTTTTGAAATTTTTTTCAAAATTTTTGAAATTTTTTTCAAAATTTTTGAAATTTTTTTTCAAAATTTTTGAAATTTTTTTCAAAATTTTTGAAATTTTTTTCAAAATTTTTGAAATTTTTTTGTTTTCAAAATTTTTGAAATTTTTTTTCAAAATTTTTGAAATTTTTTTCAAAATTTTTGAAACTTTTTTTAAATTTTTTTTACCCTTGCAGAGGGTATATTAATTTTTGTCAGAAGTTTGCAACGCACCTTAAGAGACATCTCCGACCCTATAAAGTATATATATTCTGAATCAGCATCACCAGAGGAGTCGAAAAATGGATGTCCGTCTGTCCGTCCGTCCGTCCGTCCGTCCGCCCGTCCGTCTGTTGCAACGCAAACTAGTTTCTCAGTTTTTGAACTATCTTCATGAAACTTGGCACACAAGCTTCTTATTGCTGTAGGCTGTAAATAAGTCGGAACGAGCCAGATCGGACCGATATATCGTATAGCTGTCATAGAAGCTATCGGCCGATTTTTGTTGTTTTTCAAGATATTGCAACAAGATTTGGCAAATCTTATTCTTATTACGTTCCTAACGTGCTGTCAAAATTGTATCAAAATCGGACCACTATAACATATAGCTGCCATAGGAACAATCGGCTGAAATCAGAGTTTTTGTATGCAAACCTGTTTTGTTTTTGGAAATACCGCACATTATCAATACCTTTTAATGTTATACAGTAACCCGCCCTTTGTTTTTCCATTTAAATATCTCAGACGTTTATATTCTATAGCTGTTATAGGAACAATCAGTCAGTCCGTCTGTCTGTTGCAACGCAAATTAGTCCCCCAGTTATTGAGCTATCATCATGAAACTTTGCTCACAAGCTTTTTATTTCTGCCCTCTTTAAATAAGTCGGAACGGGCCAGATCGGACTGATATATCGTATAGCTGTTATGGAGCCTATCGGCCGATTTTCGTTATATTTCAAGATATAGCTATCAGGCTTACCACATCCAAATCGAACTTTTATAACTTATAACGATCAACGATCGGCCTAATGAAGGTTCTTGTTGCAATTTTATGGAAATCTGAGTACTATTACATGTAGATGTTAAACAAAAAATCATATAGCTGTTATTCAAATGCATTTTTGAAAGAGAACTTTTCAAATTTAGATTTTATGACCAACAGATCCTTTACAACACAAAGACATTCGACCAAATGCTGTTTCTAAGAATTGTATACTGATATATGCAAAACAAAATATATCGGAAAACATAACATTCTTACATGAAACAGTTACAGTTGATAATGTAAGAAATATATACCAGTCCATAACATTTAAATACTTGCATACAATAGTCATAGTTGTTTATAGGAATCCAGCTTTTCCTATTACAAGGTTTCGAAATAAAATCAGAAATGATGTTGAAAGGCTAACGTCAGCTGAAAATAATACAAAATTGGTAAAATTAGGAGATTTTAACATTTGCCGATCAACAACCACTGATCAGCTCGAGTCTACTTTAAATAATAACAACAAAATGTGCCAACAACAAAACATTTAACTCAAATTGATTGGATATTTTGTGATAACACAGTAAGCGGTGCTGCCGCAATCACTTATCAAACTCCATATAGTCACCATGACGGCGTGTTCCTTAGCTATAATCACTAATTTAATAATTTATTTTTAAATATTTAGTTAATTAATTTATTTTATTATTGTAAATAAAGAATATATGTGCAATGTTGTTTAATGTATTGTAAATATTCCTCCTCGAGGATTGCGACCTTGCCGTGGTGAGGAGGCTGAGTATTCGAAATTATAAGAGGTTGATATAATCGATGTACTGTTATAATTCTTCAATAAATACCACAGAAACCAGCAGCAATCCAAAGATATTTTATATTTTGTATAACTGCAAGGGGTATGAAACCTTCGGCAAGCCGAAGGTAGCCTTGCTTTCTTTGTTTGAAATTATTTTTCAAATTTTTTGAAATTTTTTTCAAAATTTTTGAAATTTTTTTTCAAATTTTTTGAAATTTTTTTTCAAATTTTTTTAAATTTTTTTTCAAAACTTTTTGAAATTTTTTCGAAATTTTTTTCAAAATTTTTTAATTTTTTTTTTTCAAAATTTTTGAAATTTTTTTATTTTAAAATTTTTGAAATTTTTTTTCAAAATTTTTGAAATTTTTTTTCAAAATTTTTGAAAATTTTTTTTTCAAAATTTTTGAAATTTTTTTCAAAATTTTTTTCAAATTTTTGAAATTTTTTTTTTTACATTTTTTTTCAAAATTTTTGAAATTTTTTTCAAAATTTTTGAAATTTTTTTTTAAATTTTTAAAATTTTTTTCAAAATTTTTGAAATTTTTTTCAAAATTTTTGAAATTTGTTTTCAAAATTTTTGAAATTTTTTTTTCAAAATTTTTGAAATTTTTTTCAAAATTTTTGAAATTTTTTTTTTTTCAAAATTTTGGAAATTTTTTTAAAATTTTTGAAATTTTTTTTCAAAATTTTTGAAATTTTTTTTCAAAATTTTTTGAAATTTTTTTTTCAAATTTTTTGAAATTTTTTTTCAAAATTTTTGAAATTTTTTTCAAAATTTTTGAAATTTTTTTTTCAAAATTTTGGAAATTTTTTTAAATAAATTTTGAAATTTTTTGAAATTTTTTTTTCAAAATTTTTGAAATTTTTTATAAAATTTTGAAATTTTTTTTCAAAATTTTTGAAATTTTTTTTTTAAATTTTTGAAATTTTTTTCAAATTTTTTTTCAAATTTTATTTTCAAAATTTTGAAATTTTTTTCAAAATTTTTGAAATTTTTTTTCAAAATTTTTGAAATTTTTTTTTAAAATTTTTTTATTTTTTAAATTTTTTTCAAAATTTTTGAAATTTTTTTTCAAATTTTTTTTTTTCAAAATTTTTGAAATTTTTTTTTCAAAATTTTTGAAATTTTTTTTCAAAATTTTTGAAATTTTTTTCAAAATTTTTGAAATTTTTTTCAAAATTTTTGAAATTTTTTTTCAAAATTTTTGAAATTTTTTTCAAAATTTTTGAAATTTTATTTTCAAAATTTTAAAAATTTTTTTCAAAATTTTTGAAATTTTTTTAAAATTTTTTTGAATTTTTTTTTAAAATTTTTTTTTTAAAATTTTTGAAATTTTTTTTAAAATTTCCGAAATTTTTTTTCAAAATTTTTGAAATTTTTTTTCAAAATTTTTGAAGTTTTTTTCAAAATTTTTGAATTTTTTTTCAAAATTTTTGAAATTTTTTTCAAATTTTTTGAATTTTTTTTAAAATATTTTGAAATTTTTTTTCAAAATTTTTGAAATTTTTTTTCAAAATTTTTGAAATTTTTTCAAAATTTTGAAATTTTTTTTCAAAATTTTTGAAATTTTTTTTTAAAATTTTTGAAATTTTTTTCAAAATTTTTTTTTCAAAATTTTGGAAATTTTTTTCAAAATTTTTGAAATTTTTTTTCAAAATTTTTTGAAATTTTTTTCAAAATTTTGGAAATTTATTTTTAAAATTTTTGAAATTTTTTTCAAAATTTTTGAAATTTTTTTTTAAAATTTTTGAATTTTTTTCAAAATTTTTGAAATTTTTTTTCAAATTTTTTTTTCAAAATTTTTGAAATTTTTTTCAAAATTTTGGAAATTTTTTTCAAATTTTTGAAATTTTTTTTTAAAATTTTTGAAATTTTTTTTCAAAATTTTTGAATTTTTTTTCAAAATTTTTGAAATTTTTTTCAAAATTTTTTTTTCAAAATTTTTATACCTCAAAAATATTAATTTTACCAGAAGTTTCAACGCACCTTGAGTCTACTAAAAATATATATATTCTAATCACATAAAAAAAAATTTTTTTTTGAAAACTATCTCTCAATTTTTGAACTATCTTCATGAAACTTACACAACTTTTATTCTGTACTTAAATATAAAAATCACCATATTTATCTTCAAAACTATCGGCGATTTTTGTTGTTTTTCAAAATATTGCAACAATTTTTTTCAAAACTTTTGAAATTTTTTTCAAAATTTTTAAAATTTTTTTTTCAAAATTTAAAAAATTTTTTTTCAAAGATTTTGAAATTTTTTTCAAAATTTTTGACATTTTTTTTCAAAATTTTTAAAATTTTTGAAATTTTTTTCAAAATTTTTGAAATGTTTTTCAAAATTTTTGAAATTTTTTTTCAAAATTTTTGAAATTTTTTTCCGAAATTTTTGAAATTTTTTTTAAAATTTTTGAAAGTTTTTTTTCAAAATTTTTAAAATTTTTCAAAATTTTTGAAATTTTTTTTTCAAAGATTTTGAAATATTTTTCAAAATTTTTGAATTTTTTTTCAAAATTTTTGAAATTTTTTTTATATTTTTTAAAAGTTTTTCAAAATTTTTTGAAAGTTTTTTTCAAAATTTTTGAAATTTTTTTCAAAATTTATGAAATTTTTTGAAATTTTTTCCAAAATTTTTGAAATTATTTTTGAAAATTTTTTTCAAAATTTTTTATAATTTTTTCAAAATTTTGATATTTTTTTCAAAATTTTTGAACTTTTTTTCAAAATTTTTGAAATTTTTTTCAAAATTTTTGAATTTTTTTTCAAAATTTTTGAAATTTTTTTCAAAATTTTTGAAATTTTTGAAATTTTTTCCAAAATTTTTGAATTTTTTTTTTTTCAAAGATTTTGAAATTTTTTTCAAAATTTTTGAAATTTTTTTTAATTTTTGAAATGTTTAAAATTTTTTTTTTTTTCAAATTTTTGAATTTTTTTTCAAAATTTTCAAAATTTTTGAATTTATTTTCAAAACTTTTAAAACTTTTTTTTAAATTTTTTAAATTTTTTTTCAAAATTTTTGAAATTTTTGAATTTTTTTCAAAATTTTTGAAATTTTTTTTTTTTCAAAATTTTTGAAATTTTTTTTCAAAATTTTTAAAATTACTTTCAAAATTTTTGAAAGTTTTTTTCAAAATTTTTGAAAATTTTTTTCAAAATTTTCGAAATTTTTTTCAAAATTTTTATATTTTTCCAATATTTTGAAATTTGTTTCCAAATTTTTTGAAACTATTTTTCAAAATCTTTGAAATTTTTTTTTCAAAATTTTTGAAATGTTTTTCAAAATTTTTGTAATTTTTTTCAAAATTTTTGAAATTTTTTTCAAAATTTTTAAAATTTTTTAAATTTTGAAAATTTTTTCAAAATTTTTGAATTTTTTTTTTTCAAAATTTTTTAAATTTTTTTTCAAAATTTTTGAAAGTTTTTTTCAAAATTTTGAAATTGTTTTCAAAATTTTTGAAATTTTTATCAAAATTTTTGAAATTTTTTTTCAAAATTTTTGAAATTTTTTTTCAATTTTTTGAAATTTTTTCAAATTTTTTGAAATATTTTTCAAAATTTTTGAAATTTATTTCAAAATTTTTTAAATTTTTTTTTCAAAATTTTTGAAATTTTTTTCAAAATTTTTGAAATTTTTTTCAAAATTTTTGAAACTTTTTTTAAATTTTTATACCCTTGCAGAGGGTATATTAATTTTAGCCAGAAGTTTGCAACGCACCTTAGGAGACATCTCCGACCCTATAAAGTATATATATTCTGAATCAGCATCACCAGAGGAGTCGAAAAATGGATGTCCGTCTGTCCGTCCGTCCGTCCGTCCGTCCGTCCGTCCGTCTGTTGCAACGCAAACTAGTTTCTCAGTTTTTGAACTATCTTCATGAAACTTGGCACACAAGCTTCTTATTGCTGTAGGCTGTAAATAAGTCGGAACGAGCCAGATCGGACCGATATATCGTATAGCTGTCATAGAAGCTATCGGCCGATTTTTGTTGTTTTTCAAGATATTGCAACAAGATTTGGCAAATCTTATTCTTATTACGTTCCTAACGTGCTGTCAAAATTGTATCAAAATCGGACCACTATAACATATAGCTGCCATAGGAACAATCGGCTGAAATCAGAGTTTTTGTATGCAAACCTGTTTTGTTTTTGGAAATACCGCACATTATCAATACCTTTTAATGTTATACAGTAACCCGCCCTTTGTTTTTCCATATAAATATCTCAGACGTTTATATTCTATAGCTGTTATAGGAACAATCAGTCAGTCCGTCTGTCTGTTGCAACGCAAATTAGTCCCCCAGTTATTGAGCTATCATCATGAAACTTTGCTCACAAGCTTTTTATTTCTGCCCTCTTTAAATAAGTCGGAACGGGCCAGATCGGACTGATATATCGTATAGCTGTTATGGAGCCTATCGGCCGATTTTCGTTATATTTCAAGATATAGCTATCAGGCTTACCACATCCAAATCGAACTTTTATAACTTATAACGATCAACGATCGGCCTAATGAAGGTTCTTGTTGCAATTTTATGGAAATCTGAGTACTATTACATGTAGATGTTAAACAAAAAATCATATAGCTGTTATTCAAATGCATTTTTGAAAGAGAACTTTTCAAATTTAGATTTTATGACCAACAGATCCTTTACAACACAAAGACATTCGACCAAATGCTGTTTCTAAGAATTGTATACTGATATATGCAAAACAAAATATATCGGAAAACATAACATTCTTACATGAAACAGTTACAGTTGATAATGTAAGAAATATATACCAGTCCATAACATTTAAATACTTGCATACAATAGTCATAGTTGTTTATAGGAATCCAGCTTTTCCTATTACAAGGTTTCGAAATAAAATCAGAAATGATGTTGAAAGGCTAACGTCAGCTGAAAATAATACAAAATTGGTAAAATTAGGAGATTTTAACATTTGCCGATCAACAACCACTGATCAGCTCGAGTCTACTTTAAATAATAACAACAAAATGTGCCAACAACAAAACATTTAACTCAAATTGATTGGATATTTTGTGATAACACAGTAAGCGGTGCTGCCGCAATCACTTATCAAACTCCATATAGTCACCATGACGGCGTGTTCCTTAGCTATAATCACTAATTTAATAATTTATTTTTAAATATTTAGTTAATTAATTTATTTTATTATTGTAAATAAAGAATATATGTGCAATGTTGTTTAATGTATTGTAAATATTCCTCCTCGAGGATTGCGACCTTGCCGTGGTGAGGAGGCTGAGTATTCGAAATTATAAGAGGTTGATATAATCGATGTACTGTTATAATTCTTCAATAAATACCACAGAAACCAGCAGCAATCCAAAGATATTTTATATTTTGTATAACTGCAAGGGTATGAAACCTTCGGCAAGCCGAAGGTAGCCTTGCTTTCTTGTTTTTGAAATTATTTTTTTTTTTTCAAATTTTTTTAAATTTTTTTTCAAAATTTTTGAAAATTTTTTTCAAAATTTTTGAAAATTTTTTTTCAAAATTTTTGAAATTTTTTTCAAAATTTTTGAAATTTTTTTTTCAAAATTTTGAAATTTTTTCAAAATTTTTGAAATTTTTTTTCAAAATTTTTGAAATTTTTTTTCAAAATTTTGAAATTTTTTTTAAAATTTTTGAAATTTTTTTAAATATTTTGAAATTTTTTTTCAAAATTTTTGAAATTTTTTTCAAAATTTTTGAAATTTTTTTCAAAATTTTTGAAATTTTTTTTCAAAATTTTTGAAATTTTTTTCAAAATTTTTGAAATTTTTTTTCAAAATTTTTGAAATTTTTTTTCAAAATTTTTGAAATTTTTTCAAATTTTTTCAAATTTTTTTTCAAAATTTTTGAAATTTTTTTTTCAAAATTTTTTTTATTTTTCAAAATTTTTGAAATTTTTTTTTTTTAAATTTTTGAAATTTTTTTTCAAATTTTTGAAATTTTTTTTTCAAAATTTTTGAAATTTTTTTCAAAATTTTTGAAATTTTTTTTAAAATTTTTAATTTTTCAAAATTTTTTTAAATTTTTTTTTTTTTTTCAAAATTTTTGAAATTTTTTTTTTTTTTTTCAAAATTTTTATTTTTTCAAAATTTTTGAAATTTTTTTTCAAAATTTTTGAAATTTTTTTTCAAAATTTTTGAAATTTTTTTTCAACATTTTTTAAATTTTTTTCAAAATTTTGAAATTTTTTAAATTTTGAAATTTTTTCAAAATTTTTGAAATTTTTTTCAAAATTTTTGAAATTTTTTCAAAATTTTTGATTTTTTTCAAAATTTTAAAAATTTTTTTTCAAAATTTTTGAAATTTTTTTTAAAATTTTTTGAATTTTTTTTTAAATTTTTTTATTTTTTTCAAAATTTTTGAAATTTTTTTTTTAAATTTTTGAAATTTTTTTTCAAAATTTTTGAAATTTTTTTTCAAAATTTTTGAAATTTTTTTTCAAAATTTTTGAAATTTTTTTTTCAAAATTTTTGAAATTTTTTTAATAAACTTTTAAATTTTTTTTTCAAATTTTTTTTTTAAATTTTTTTTCAAAATTTGTGAAATTTTTTTTCAAAATTTTGGAAATTTTTTTCAAAATTTTTGAAATTTTTTTCAAAATTTTTGAAATTTTTTTTTTTTTCAAAATTTTTGAAATTTTTTTTCAAAATTTTTTATTTTTCAAAATTTTGGAAATTTTTTTCAAAATTTTTGAAATTTTTTTTTCAAAATTTTTGAAGTTTTTTTTCAAAATTTTGGAAATTTTTTTAAAATTTTTGAAATTTTTATCAAAATTTTTGAAAATTTTTTTTCAAAATTTTTGAAATTTTTTTCAAAATTTTTTGAAATTTTTTTTTCAAAATTTTTTTTTCAAAATTCTTGAAATTTTTTTTTAAAATTTTGGAAATTTTTTTCAAATTTTTGAAATTTTTTTTAAAATTTTGGAAATTTTTTTCAAAATTTTTGAATTTTTTTTTCAAAATTTTGGAAATTTTTTTCAAAATTTTTTTTTTTTCAAATTTTTATACCCTTGCAGAGGGTATATTAATTTTAGCCAGAAGTTTGCAACGCACCTTAGGAGGCATCTCCGACCCTATAAAGTATATATATTCTGAATCAGCATCACCAGAGGAGTCGAAAAATGGATGTCCGTCTGTCCGTCCGTCCGTCCGTCTGTTGCAACGCAAACTAGTCTCTCAGTTTTTGAGCTATCTTCATGAAACTTGGCACACAAGCTTCTTATTGCTGTAGGCTGTAAATAAGTCGGAACGAGCCAGATCGGACCGATATATCGTATAGCTGTCATAGAAGCTATCGGCCGATTTTTGTTGTTTTTCAAGATATTGCAACAAGATTTGGCAAATCTTATTCTTATTATGTTTTTAATGTGCTGTCAAAATTGTATCAAAATCGGACCACTATAACATATAGCTGCCATAGGAACAATCGGCTGAAATCAGGGTTTTTGTATGCAAACCTGTTTTGTTTTTGGAAATACCGCACATTATCAATACTTTTTAATGTTATACAGTAACCCGTCCTTAGTTTTTCCATTTAAATATCTCAGACGTATATATTTTATAGCTGTTATAGGAACAATCAGTCAGTCCGTCTGTCTGTTGCAACGCAAATTAGTCCCCCAGTTATTGAGCTATCTTTATGAAACTTTGCTCACAAGCTTTTTATTTCTGCCCTCTTTAAATAAGTCGGAACGGGCCAGATTGGACTGATATATCGTATAGCTGTTATGGAGCCTATCGGCCGATTTTCGTTATATTTCAAGATATAGCTATCAGGCTTACCAAATCCAAATCGAACTTTTATAACTTATAACGATCAACGATCGGCCTAATGAAGGTTCTTGTTGCAATTTTATGGAAATCTGAGTACTATTACATGTAGCTGTTATACAAAAAATCATATAGCTGTTATTCAAATGCATTTTTGAATGAGAACTTTCCAAATTTAGATTTTATGACCAACAGATCCTTTACAACACAAAGACATTCGACCAAATGCTGTTTCTAAGAATGGTATACTGATATATGCAAAACAAAATATATCGGAAAACATAACATTCTTATATGAAACAGTTACAGTTGATAATGTAAGAAAGTTTTTTCAAAATTTTGAAATTTTTTTTTTCAAAATTTTGAAAATTTTTTTCAACATTTTTGAAATTTTTTTTCAACATTTTTAAAATTTTTTTCAAAATTTTTAAAATTTTTGAAATTTTTTTTTTTTCAAAATTTTTGAAATTTTTTTTCAAAATTCTGAATTTTTTTTTTAAATTTTTGAAATTTTTTTTAAATTTTTGAATATTTTTTCAAAATTTTTGAAATTTTTTTCAACAATTTTTGAAATTTTTTTGAAATTTTTTTTCAAAATTTTGGAAATTTTTTTTCAAAATTTTTGAAATTTTTTTTTTTAAAAATTTTGGAAATTTTTTTCAAAATTTTTGAAATTTTTTTTCAAATATTTTGAAATTTTATTTTCAAAATTTTGGAATTTTTTTCAAAATTTTTTAAATTTTTTTTCAAATTTTTTGAATTTTTTTAAAATTTTTTTTCAAAATTTTTGAAATTTTTTTTCAAAATTTTGGAAATTTTTTCAAAATTTTTGGAAATTTTTTTCAAAATTTTTGAAATTTTTTTCAAAATTTTTGAAGTTTTTTTTTCAAAATTTTTGAAATGTTTTTCAAAATTTTTGAAGTTTTTTTCAAAATTTTTGATTTTTTTTTCAAAATTTTTGAAATTTTTTTCAACATTTTTGAAATTTTTTTCAAATTTTTTGAAATTTTTTTAAAATTTTTTTTCAAAATTTTTGAAATTTTTTTTTCAAAATTTTGGAAATTTTTTTTCAAAATTTTGGAAATTTTTTTCAAAAATTTTAAAATTTTTTCAAAATTTTTTTTTTTTCAAAATTTTTGAAATTTTTTTTCAAAATTTTTGAATTTTTTTTTAAAATTTTTGAAATTTTTTTTTCAACATTTTTGAAATTTTTTTCAAATTTTTTGAAATTTTTTTTAAATTTTTTTTCAAAATTTTTGAAATTTTTTTTTCAAAATTTTTGAAATTTTTTTCAAATTTTTAAATTTTTTTTTTCAAAATTTTGGAAATTTTTTTCAAAATTTTTGAAATTTTTTTTCAAATTTTTTGAATTTTTTTTAAATTTTTTTAATTTTCAAAATTTTTGAAATTTTTTTTTTCAAAATTATGGAAATTTTTTTCAAAATTTTTGAAATTTTTTTTCAAAATTTTTGAAATTTTTTTTAAAATTTTTAAATTTTTTTTCAAAATTTTTAAAATTTTTTTTTTTCAAATTTTTTGAAATTTTTTTCAAAATTTTGAAATTTTTTTCAAAATTTTTGAAATTTTTTTTCAAATTTTTTGAAATTTTTTTTTAAATTTTTTTTTTTTTCAAAATTTTTTAAATTTTTTTTTCAAAATTTTGGAAATTTTTTCAAAATTTTTGAAATTTTTTTCAAAATTTTTGAAATTTTTTTTAATTTTAAAATTTTTTTTTTTTTTCAAAATTTTTGAAATTTTTTTTAAAATTGAAATTTTTTTCAAAATTTTTGAAATTTTTTTTTTCAAAATTTTTGAAATTTTTTTCAAAATTTTTGAAATTTTTTTTCAAATTTTTTGAATTTTTTTCAAAATTTTTGAAATTTTTTTTCAAAATTTTTAAATTTTTTTTTCAAAATTTTGGAAATTTTTTTCAAAATTTTTGAAATTTTTTTCAAAATTTTTGAAATTTTTTTTCAAAATTTTTAAATTTTTTTTCAAAATTTTTGAAATTTTTTTTTTCAAAATTTTTGAAATTTTTTTTTTTTGAAATTTTTTTCAAAATTCTTGAAATTTTTTTTCAAAATTTTTGAAATTTTTTTTCAAAATTTTTGAAATGTTATTTTCAAAATTTTAGAAATTTTTTTCAAAATTTTTGAAATTTTTTTTCAAATTTTTTGAATTTTTTTTTTAAATATTTTTTCAAAATTTTTGAAATTTTTTTTCAAAATTTTGGAAATTTTTTTCAAAATTTTGGAAATTTTTTTCAAAATTTTTGAAATTTCTTTTTAAAAATTTTTGAAATTTTTTTTCAAAATTTTTGAAATTTTTTTTCTAAATTTTTTGAAATTTTTTTTTCAAAATTTTTGAAATTTTTTTTCAAAATTTTTGAAATTTTTTTTTCAAAATTTTGAAATTTTTTTTCAAAATTTTTGAAATTTTTTTTCAAATTTTTTTTCAAAATTTTTAAAGTTTTTTTTCAAATTTTTTGAAATTTTTTTCAAAATTTTTGAAATTTTTTTCAAAATTTTTGAAATTTTTTTTCAAAATTTTGAAAATTTTTTTAAAATTTTTGAAATTTTTTTTCAAATATTTTTTCAAAATTTTTGAAATTTTTTTTCAAAATTTTTGAAATTTTTTTCAACATTTTTTAAATTTTTTTCAAAATTTTGAAATTTTTTTTCAAAATTTTGAAATTTTTTTTCAACATTTTTGAAATTTTTTTTCAACATTTTTAAAATTTTTTTCAAAATTTTTAAAATTTTTGAAATTTTTTTTCAAAATTTTTGAAATTTTTTTTTAAAATTCTGGAAATTTTTTTCAAATTTTTGAAATTTTTTTTTCAAAATTTTTGAAATTTTATTTTCAAAATTTGGAAATTTTTTTCAAAATTTTTGAAATTTTTTTTCAAATTTTTTGAAATTTTTTTTTTTTAAATTTTTTTTCAAAATTTTTGAAATTTTTTTTAAAAATTTTGGAAATTTTTTTTTCAAAATTTTGGAATTTTTTTCAAAATTTTTGAAATTTTTTTTAAAATTTTTTGAAATTTTTTTTTCAAAATTTTTGAAATTTTTTTTTCAAATTTTTTTTTCAAAATTTTGAAATTTTTTTCAAAATTTTTGAAATTTTTTTTTTTCAAAATTTTGGAAATTTTTTTTCAAATTTTTTTCCAAAATTTTTGAAATTTTTTTTCAAAATTTTTGAAATTTTTTACAAAATTTTGAAATTTTTTTTTTTCAAAATTTTGGAAATTTTTTTCAAAATTTTTGAAATTTTTTTTTAAATTTTTGAATTTTTTTTATTAATTTTTGTTTCAAAATTTTTGAAATTTTTTTTCAAAATTATGGAAATTTTTTTCAAAATTTTGGACATTTTTTTCAAAATTTTTGAAATTTATTTGAAATTTTTTGAAATTTTTTTTTTCAAAATTTTTGAAATTTTTTTTCAAAATTTTTAAATTTTTTTTTCAAAATTTTTGCATTTTTTTTCAAATTTTTTGAAACTTTTTTTCAAAATTTTGAAAATATTTTTCAAATTTTTGAATTTTTATACCCTTGCAGAGGGTATATTAATTTTAGCCAGAAGTTTGCAACGCACCTTAGGAGACATCTCCGACCCTATAAAGTATATATATTCTGAATCAGCATCACCAGAGGAGTCGAAAAATGGATGTCCGTCTGTCCGTCCGTCCGTCCGTCCGTCCGTCCGTCCGTCCGTCCGTCCGTCCGTCCGTCCGTCCGTCTGTTGCAACGCAAACTAGTCTCTCAGTTTTTGAGCTATCTTCATGAAACTTGGCACACAAGCTTCTTATTGCTGTAGGCTGTAAATAAGTCGGAACGAGCCAGATCGGACCGATATATCGTATAGCTGTCATAGAAGCTATCGGCCGATTTTTGTTGTTTTTTAAGATATTGCAACAAGATTTGGCAAATCTTATTCTTATTATGTTTTTAATGTGCTGTCAAAATTGTATCAAAATCGGACCACTATAACATATAGCTGCCATAGGAACAATCGGCTGAAATCAGGGTTTTTGTATGCAAACCTGTTTTGTTTTTGGAAATACCGCACATTATCAATACTTTTTAATGTTATACAGTAACCCGTCCTTAGTTTTTCCATTTAAATATCTCAGACGTTTATATTATAGCTGTTATAGGAACAATCAGTCAGTCCGTCTGTCTGTTGCAACGCAAATTAGTCCCCCAGTTATTGAGCTATCATCATGAAACTTTGCTCACAAGCTTCTTATTTCTGCCCTCTGTAAATAAGTCGGAACGGGCCAGATCGACTGATATATCGTATAGCTGTTATGGAGCCTATCGGCCGATTTTCGTTATATTTCAAGATATAGCTATCAGGCTTACCACATCCAAATCGAACTTTTATAACTTATAACGATCAACGATCGGCCTAATGAAGGTTCTTGTTGCAATTTTATGGAAATCTGAGTACTATTACATGTAGCTGTTAAACAAAAAATCATATAGCTGTTATTCAAACGCATTTTTGAATGAGAACTTTCCAAATTTAGATTTTATGACCAACAGATCCTTTACAACACAAAGACATTCGACCAAATGCTGTTTCTAAGAATGGTATACTGATATATGCAAAACAAAATATATCGGAAAACATAACACTCTTATATGAAACAGTTACAGTTGATAATGTAAGAAATATATACCAGTCCATAACATTTAAATACTTGCATACAATAGTCATAGTTGTTTATAGGAATCCAGCTTTTCCTATTACAAGGTTTCGAAATGAAATCAGAAATGATGTTGAAAGGCTAACGTCAGCTGAAAATAATACAAAGTTGGTAATATTAGGAGATTTTAACATTTGCCGATCAACAACCACTGATCAGCTCGAGTCTACTTTAAATAATAAGGGTTTATATCCATTGTTAAATGTGCCAACAACAAAACATTTAACTCAAATTGATTGGATATTTTGTGATAACACAGTAAGCGGTGCTGCCGCAATCACTTATCAAACTCCATATAGTCACCATGACGGCGTGTTCCTTAGCTATAATCACTAATTTAATAATTTATTTTTAAATATTTAGTTAATTAATATATTTTATTATTGTAAATAAAGAATATATGTGCAATGTTGTTTAAGGTATTGTAAATATTCCTCCTCGAGGATTGCGACCTTGCCGTGGTGAGGAGGCTGAGTATTCGAAATTATAAGAGGTTGATATAATCGATGTACTGTTATAATTCTTCAATAAATACCACAGAAACCAGCAGCAATCCAAAGATATTTTATATTTTGTATAACTGCAAGGGTATGAAACCTTCGGCAAACCGAAGGTAGCCTTGCTTTCTTGTTTTTTTCAAAATTTTGGAATTTTTTTTCAAATTTTTAAATTTTTAAAATTGTTGAATTTTTTTTTCAAAATTTTCAAAATTTTTTTTCAAAATTTTAAAATTTTTTTCAAAATTTTGGAAATTTTTTTCAAATTTTTGAAATTTTTTCAAAATTTTTGAAATTTTTTTCAAAATTTTTAAAATTTTTTCAATTTTTTTTCAAAATTTTTGAAATTTTTCTTTCAAAATTCTGGAAATTTTTTCAAATTTTTGAAATTTTTTTTCAAAATTTTTGAAATTTTTTTCAAAATTTTTGAAATTTTTTTCAAAATTTTTTGAAATATTTTCAAAATTGTTGAAATTTTTTTTTTTCAAAATTTTCGAAATTTTTTTTCAAAATTTTTGAAATTTTTTCAAAATTTTGGAAGTTTTTTTCAAAATTTTTGAATTTTTTTTCAAAATTTTTTAAATTTTTTTTTAAATTTTTTAAAATTTTTTTCAAAATTTTGGAAATTTTTTTAAAATTTTTGAATTTTTTTTTCAAAATTTTGAAAATTTTTTTTTACAATTTTTGAAATTTTTTTCAAATTTTTGATATTTATACCCTTGCAGAGGGTATATTAATTTTAGCCAGAAGTTTGCAACGCACCTTAGGAGACATCTCCGACCCTATAAAGTATATATATTCTGAATCAGCATCACCAGAGGAGTCGAAAAATGGATGTCCGTCTGTCCGTCCGTCCGTCCGTCCGTCCGTCCGTCCGTCCGTCCGTCCGTCCGTCCGTCCGTCCGTCCGTCTGTTGCAACGCAAACTAGTCTCTCAGTTTTTGAGCTATCTTCATGAAACTTGGCACACAAGCTTCTTATTGCTGTAGGCTGTAAATAAGTCGGAACGAGCCAGATCGGACCGATATATCGTATAGCTGTCATAGAAGCTATCGGCCGATTTTTGTTGTTTTTCAAGATATTGCAACAAGATTTGGCAAATCTTATTCTTATTACGTTCCTAATGTGCTGTCAAAATTGTATCAAAATCGGACCACTATAACATATAGCTGCCATAGGAACAATCGGCTGAAATCAGAGTTTTTGTATGCAAACCTGTTTTGTTTTTGGAAATACCGCACATTATCAATACCTTTTAATGTTATACAGTAACCCGCCCTTTGTTTTTCCATATAAATATCTCAGAGGTTTATATTCTATAGCTGTTATAGGAACAATCAGTCAGTCCGTCTGTCTGTTGCAACGCAAATTAGTCCCCCAGTTATTGAGCTATCATCATGAAACTTTGCTCACAAGCTTTTTATTTCTGCCCTCTTTAAATAAGTCGGAACGGGCCAGATCGGACTGATATATCGTATAGCTGTTATGGAGCCTATCGGCCGATTTTCGTTATATTTCAAGATATAGCTATCAGGCTTACCACATCCAAATCGATCTTTATAATCTTTATTTATATCCAAATCATTTTATAACTTATAACGATCAACGATCGGCCTAATGAAGGTTCTTGTTGCAATTTTATGGAAATCTGACTACTATTACATGTAGCTGTTAAACAAAAAATCATATAGCTGTTATTCAAATGCATTTTTGAAAGAGAACTTTCCAAATTTAGATTTTATGACCAACAGATCCTTTACAACACAAAGACATTCGACCAAATGCTGTTTCTAAGAATTGTATACTGATATATGAAAAACAAAATATATCGGAAAACATAACATTCTCATATGAAACAGTTCAGTCCAGTCCATAACATTTAAATACTTGCATACAATAGTCATAGTTGTTTATAGGAATCCAGCTTTTCCTATTACAAGGTTTCGAAATAAAATCAGAAATGATGTTGAAAGGCTAACGTCAGCTTAAAATAATACAAAATTGGTAATATTAGGAGATTTTAACATTTGCCGATCAACAACCACTGATCAGCTCGAGTCTACTTTAAATAATAAGGGGTTATATCCATTGTTAAATGTGCCAACAACAAAACATTTAACTCAAATTGATTGGATATTTTGTGATAACACAGTAAGCGGTGCTGCCGCAATCACTTATCAAACTCCATATAGTCACCATGACGGCGTGTTCCTTAGCTATAATCACTAATTTAATAATTTATTTTTAAATATTTAGTTAATTAATATATTTTATTATTGTAAATAAAGAATATATGTGCAATGTTGTTTAAGGTATTGTAAATATTCCTCCTCGAGGATTGCGACCTTGCCGTGGTGAGGAGGCTGAGTATTCGAAATTATAAGAGGTTGATATAATCGATGTACTGTTATAATTCTTCAATAAATACCACAGAAACCAGCAGCAATCCAAAGATATTTTATATTTTGTATAACTGCAAGGGTATGAAACCTTCGGCAAGCCGAAGGTAGCCTTGCTGTCTTGTTTTTCAAAATTTTTGAAATTTTTTACAAAATTTTGAATTTTTTTTTCAAAATTTTGCAAATTTTTTTCAAATTTTTGAAATTTTTTTTCAAAATTTTTGAAATTTTTTTCAAAATTTTTAAAATTTTTTTCAATTTTTATACCCTTCGACCATTGAAAATGGTCAAAAAAGGGTATACTAACTTTGTGCAAAATGTATGTAACAGGCATAAGGAGGCGTGGCAGACCCCATAAAGTATATATATTCTTGCTCAGGATCACTAGCCGAGTCGATTGAGACATGTCCGTCTGTCTGTCCGTCTGTCCGTCTGTCCGTCTGTCCGTCCGTCCGTCTGTCCGTCTGTTTGTTTGAGACAACAGATCTCAGCTATTAAAAAAGCTAGAGACACCAAATTTGGTATGAAGGTTCCTATATTTCCGGGGCAGGTGAAGTTTATGTCAAATGGTTGATGCCACCCCCACCGCCCCCGCAAATCGGTAATTTACGATTATTAAGCAAAGTGTTAAACTTATAAAGTTTTGCTTTGGTATGTATAAAGCTAAATGCAATATGAAAATGTCCTCCAAATTACAATCCGATTGGACCAATAACACAGAAGTTATTCAAGTCAACGTTTTCAGTACAAATGTTCGGTACGAGCAGCAGCTTGCGCGCTGCTTTGAGCAGTTGACGCCGACGTTGACGTTGCGTCGTGTCGCTTTACTCTTTATGCGTGTCGCTGTGTGAGTGCGAGCAAGTAAGCTATATATAGTAGAAGAATTTGTGCAGAATTTTTGTTCGAAATTATGAGTGTGGTTACACGTTTGTAACGGATTAAAAAAATTGGGAGAAGGGTATCTTACTGTCGGGCGCCCGACTGTAGCCTTACCCACTTGTTTTTTTCAAAATTTTTATACCCTTCGACCATTGAAAATGGTCAAAAAAGGGTATACTAACTTTGTGCAAAATGTATGTAACAGGCATAAGGAGGCGTGGCAGACCCCATAAAGTATATATATTCTTGCTCAGGATCACTAGCCGAGTCGATTGAGACATGTCCGTCTGTCTGTCCGTCTGTCCGTCTGTCCGTCTGTCCGTCTGTTTGTTTGAGACAACAGATCTCAGCTATTAAAAAAGCTAGAGACACCAAATTTGGTATGAAGGTTCCTATATTTCCGGGGCAGGTGAAGTTTATGTCAAATGTTTGATGCCACGCCCACCGCCCCCGCAAATCGGTTATTTACGATTATTAAGCAAAGTATTAAATCCATAACGTTCTGCTTTTGTATGTATAAAGTTAAATGCAATATGAACATATTCTCCAAATTACAATCCGATCGGACCAATAACACAGAAGTTATTAAAGTCAACGTTTTCAGTACAAATGTTCGGTACGGGCAGCAGCCGACGCGCTGCTTTGAGCAGTTGACGCCGACGTCGACGTTGCGTCGTGTCGCTTTACTCTTTACGCGCGTCGCTGTGTGAGTGCGAGCGAGTAAGCTATATGTACTAGAAGTATTTGTGCACAATTCTCTGTTTGAAATTATGAGTGTGGTTACACGTTTGTAACGGATTTGGAAAATTGGGAGAAGGGTATCTTACTGTCGGGCGCCCGACTGTAGCCTTACCCACTTGTTTCAAAATTTTTGAACTTTTTTTTTCAAAATTCTGGAAATTTTTTTCAAATTTTTGAAATTTTTTTTCAAAATTTTTGAATTTTTATTTTCAAAATATTGGAAATTTTTTTCAAAATTTTTAAAATATTTTTTTCAAATTTTTTGAATTTTTTTTAAATTTTTTTTCAAAATTTTTGAAATTTTTTTTCAAAATTATGGAAATTTTTTTCAAAATTTTGGAATTTTTTCAAAATTTTTGAAATTTTTTTTCAAAATTTTTGAAATTTTTTACAAAATTTTGAATTTTTTTCAAAATTTTGCAAATTTTTTTCAAATTTTTGAAATTTTTTTTCAAAATTTTTGAAATTTTTTTCAAAATTTTTAAAATTTTTTCAATTTTTATACCCTTCGACCATTGAAAATGGTCAAAAAAGGGTATACTAACTTTGTGCAAAATGTATGTAACAGGCATAAGGAGGCGTGGCAGACCCCATAAAGTATATATATTCTTGCTCAGGATCACTAGCCGAGTCGATTGAGACATGTCCGTCTGTCTGTCCGTCTGTCCGTCCGTCCGTCTGTCCGTCTGTCCGTCTGTTTGTTTGAGACAACAGATCTCAGCTATTAAAAAAGCTAGAGACACCAAATTTGGTATGAAGGTTCCTTTATTTCCGGGGCAGGTGAAGTTTATGTCAAATGGTTGATGCCACCCCCACCGCCCCCGCAAATCGGTAATTTACGATTATTAAGCAAAGTGTTAAACTTATAAAGTTTTGCTTTGGTATGTATAAAGCTAAATGCAATATGAAAATGTCCTCCAAATTACAATCCGATTGGACCAATAACACAGAAGTTATTCAAGTCAACGTTTTCAGTACAAATGTTCGGTACGAGCAGCAGCTTGCGCGCTGCTTTGAGCAGTTGACGCCGACGTTGACGTTGCGTCGTGTCGCTTTACTCTTTACGCGTGTCGCTGTGTGAGTGCGAGCAAGTAAGCTATATATAGTAGAAGAATTTGTGCAGAATTTTTGTTCGAAATTATGAGTGTGGTTACACGTTTGTAACGGATTAAAAAAATTGGGAGAAGGGTATCTTACTGTCGGGCGCCCGACTGTAGCCTTACCCACTTGTTGAATTTTTTTTGAAATTTTTATACCCTTCGACCATTGAAAATGGTCAAAAAAGGGTATACTAACTTTGTGCAAAATGTATGTAACAGGCATAAGGAGGCGTGGCAGACCCCATAAAGTATATATATTCTTGCTCAGGATCACTAGCCGAGTCGATTGAGACATGTCCGTCTGTCTGTCCGTCTGTCCGTCTGTCCGGCTGTCCGTCTGTCCGTCTGTCCGTCTGTCCGTCTGTCCGTCTGTTTGTTTGAGACAACAGATCTCAGCTATTAAAAAAGCTAGAGACACCAAATTTGGTATGAAGGTTCCTATATATTCGGGGCAGGTGAAGTTTATGTCAAATGTTTGATGCCACGCCCACCGCCCCCGCAAATCGGTTTTTACGATTATTAAGCAAAGTATTAAACTTATAAAGTTCTGCTTTGGTATGTATAAAGGTAAATGAAATATGAACATAATCTCCAAATTACAATCCGATCGGACCAAGAACACAGAAGTTATTCAAGTCAACGTTTTCAGTACAAATGTTCGGTACGGGCAGCAGCCGACGCGCTGCTTTGAGCAGTCGACGCCGACGTCGACGTTGCGTCGTGTCGCTTTACTCTTTACGCGCGTCGCTGTGTGAGTGCGAGCGAGTAAGCTATATGTAGTAGAAGTATTTATGCAGAATTCTCTGTTTTAAACTATGAAAGTGGTTACACGTTTGTAACGGATTTTAAAAATTGGGAGAAGGGTATCTTACTGTCGGGCGCCCGACTGTAGCCTTACCTACTTGTTTTTTCAAAATTTTCGAAATTTTTATACCCTTCGACCATTGAAAATGGTCAAAAAAGGGTATACTAACTTTGTGCAAAATGTATGTAACAGGCATAAGGAGGCGTGGCAGACCCCATAAAGTATATATATTCTTGCTCAGGATCACTAGCCGAGTCGATTGAGACATGTCTGTCCGTCTGTCCGTCCGTCCGTCTGTCCGTCTGTCCGTCTGTTTGTTTGAGACAACAGATCTCAGCTATTAAAAAAGCTAGAGACACCAACTTTGGTACGAAGGTTCCTATATATCCGGGGCAGGTGAAGTTTATGTCAAATGTTTGATGCCACGCCCACCGCCCCCGCAAATAGGTAATTTACGATTATTTAGCAAAGTATTAAACCCATAAAGTTCTGCTTCGGTTTGTATAAAGCTGAATGCAATATGAACATATTCTCCAAATTACAATCCGATCGGATCAATAACACAGAAGTTATTAAAGTCAACGTTTTCAGTACAAATGTTCGGTACGAGCAGCAGCCGACGCGCTGCTTCAAGCAGTTGACGCCGACGTCGACGTTGCATCGTGTCGCTTTACTCTTTATGCGCGTCGCTGCGTACGTGCGAGCGAGTAAGCTATATGTAGTAGAAGTATTTGTGCAGAATTCTCTGTTTGAAACTATGAAAGTGGTTACACGTTTGTAACGGATTTAGAAAATTGGGAGAAGGGTATCTTACTGTCGGGCGCCCGACTGTAGCCTTACCCACTTGTTGAATTTTTTTGAAATTTTTTTCAAAATTTTTGAAATTTTTTTGAAATTTTTTGAAATTTGTTTTTTAAAATTTTTAAATTTTTTTTCAAAATTTTTGAATTTTTTTTTCAAATTTTTTGAAATTTTTTTTTCAAAATTTTGGAAATTTTTTTCAAAATTTTTGAAATTTTTTTTTCAAATTTTTTTAAATTTTTTTTTCAAAATTTTTGAAATTTTTTTCAAAATTTTTGAAATTTTTTCAAAATTTTTGAAATTTTTTTCAAAATTTTTGAAATTTTTTTTCAAAATTTTTGAAATTTTTTTCAAAATTTTTGAAATTTTTTTTCAAAATTTTTGAAATTTTTTTCAAAATTTTTGAAATTTTTTTTTTTAAATTTTTGAAATTTTTTTCAAAATTTTTGAAATTTTTTGAAAATTTTTTTAAAATTTTTTTTTCAAAATTTTTGAAATTTTTTTTCAAATTTTTTGAATTTTTTTTTCAAAATTTTGGAAATTTTTTTCAAAATTTTTGAAATTTTTTTTTAAAATTTTGGAAATTTTTTTATTTTAAAATTTTTTCAAATTTTTTAATTTTTCAAAATTTTTGAAATTTTTTTTTAAAATTTTTGAAATTTTATTTTTCAAAATTTTGGAAATTTTTTTTCAAAATTTTTGAAATTTTTTTTTCAATTTTTTGAAATTTTTTTCAAAATTTTTGAAATTTTTTTTCAAAATTTTTGAAATTTTTTTTCAAAATTTTTGAAATTTTTTTTTTTATTTTTTAAATAAAATTTTGAAATTTTTTTTCAAAATTTTTGAAATTTTTTTCAAAATTTTTGAAATTTTTTTTCAAAATTTTTGAAATTTTTTTCAAAATTTTTGAAATTTTTTTTTGAAATTTTTTCAAAATTTTTTTTTCAAAATTTTTGAAATTTTTTTCAAAATTTTTGAAATTTTTTTTCAAAATTTTGGAAATTTTTTTTTTTCAAAATTTTTGAAATTTTTTTTCAAAATTTTTGAAATTTTTTTTTTCAAATTTTTTGAATTTTTTTCAAAATTTTTGAAATTTTTTTTCAAAATTTTTGAAATTTTTTTTCAAAATTTTTGAAATTTTTTTTCAAAATTTTTGAAATTTTTTTTCAAAATTTTTGAAATTTTTTTTCAAAATTTTTGAAATTTTTTTTCAAAATTTTTGAAATTTTTTTCAAAATTTTTAAAATTTTTTCAAAATTTTTTAAATTTTTTTTTCAAAATTTTGAAATTTTTTTTCAAAATTTTTGAAATTTTTTTCAAAATTTTTGAAATTTTTTTTCAAAATTTTTGAAATTTTTTTTCAAAATTTTTGAAATTTTTTTTCAAAATTTTTGAAATTTTTTTCAAAATTTTTGAAATTTTTTTTCAAAATTTTTGAAATTTTTTTCAAAATTTTTGAAATTTTTTTTCAAAATTTTTGAAATTTTTTTCAAAATTTTTGAAATTTTTTTTTCAAAATTTTTGAAATTTTTTTCAAAATTTTTGAAATTTTTTTTAAATTTTTATATTTTTTCAAAATTTTTGAAATTTTTTTTCAAAATTTTTGAAATTTTTTTCAAAATTTTTTTAATTTTTTCAAAATTTTTGAAATTTTTTTTTTCAAAATTTTTGAAATTTTTTTCAAAATTTTTGAAATTTTTTTTCAAAATTTTTGAAATTTTTTTCAAAATTTTTGAAATTTTTTTCAAAATTTTTGAAATTTTTTTTCAAAATTTTTGAAATTTTTTTTCAAAATTTTTGAAATTTTTTTTTCAAAATTTTTGAAATTTTTTTCAAAATTTTTGAAATTTTTTTTCAAATTTTTTGAAATTTTTTTTTTAAAATTTTTTTCAAAATTTTTGAAATTTTTTTTTTCAAAATTTTTGAAATTTTTTTCAAAATTTTTGAAATTTTTTTTCAAAATTTTTGAAATTTTTTTCAAAATTTTTGAAATTTTTTTTCAAAATTTTTGAAATTTTTTTCAAAATTTTTGAAATTTTTTTCAAAATTTTTGAAATTTTTTTGAAATTTTTTTTCAAATTTTTTGAAATTTTTTTTCAAATTTTTTTTTTTTCAAAATTTTTGAAATTTTTTTCAAAATTTTTAAATTTTTTCAAAATTTTTGAAATTTTTTTTCAAAATTTTTGAAATTTTTTTTCAAAATTTTTGAAATTTTTTTAAATTTTAAAATTTTTTTCAAAATTTTTTTTTTTTCAAAATTTTTGAAATTTTTTTCAAAATTTTTGAAATTTTTTTCAAAATTTTTTAAATTTTTTTTCAAAATTTTTGAAATTTTTTTTCAAAATTTTTAATTTTTTCAAATTTTTTTTTTTTCAAAATTTTTGAAATTTTTTTTCAAAATTTTTGAAATTTTTTTCAAATTTTTTATTTTTTCAAAATTTTTTTTTTTTCAAAATTTTTGAAATTTTTTTTCAAAATTTTTGAAATTTTTTTCAAAATTTTTTTTTTGAAATTTTTTTTTCAAAATTTTTTTAATTTTTTCAAAATTTTTGAAATTTTTTTTCAAAATTTTGAAATTTTTTTTCAAAATTTTTGAAATTTTTTTCAAAATTTTTGAAATTTTTTTTTCAAAATTTTTGAAATTTTTTTTCAAAATTTTTGAAATTTTTTTTCAAAATTTTTGAAATTTTTTTCAAATTTTTAAATTTTTTCAAAATTTTTGAAATTTTTTTCAAAATTTTTGAAATTTTTTTTTTAAATTTTTTGAAATTTTTTTCAAAATTTTTGAAATTTTTTTCAAAATTTTTTTCAAATTTTTTTATTTTTTCAAAATTTTGGAAATTTTTTTCAAAATTTTGAAATTTTTTTCAAAATTTTTGAAATTTTTTTTTTATTTTTTAAAATTTTTTTCAAAATTTTTGAAATTTTTTTTCAAAATTTTTGAAATTTTTTTTCAAAATTTTGAAATTTTTTTTCAAAATTTTGAAATTTTTTTCAAAATTTTTGAAATTTTTTTTCAAAATTTTTAAAATTTTTTTTCAAAATTTTTGAAATTTTTTTTCAAATTTTTTGAAATTTTTTTTTCAAAATTTGGAAATTTTTTTCAAAATTTTTGAAATTTTTTTTTCAAAATTTTTGAAATTTTTTTCAAAATTTTTGAAATTTTTTTCAAAATTTTAGAAATTTTTTTTCAAAATTTTTGAAATTTTTTTTCAAAATTTTTGAAATTTTTTTCAAAATTTTTTAAATTTTTTTCAAAATTTTTGAAATTTTTTTTCAAAATTTTGGAAATTTTTTTCAAAATTTTTGAAATTTTTTTTCAAAATTTTTGAAAATTTTTTTTCAAAATTTTTTTTTTTCAAATTTTTTTTTCAAAATTTTTGAAATTTTTTTTCAAAATTTTGAAAATTTTTGAAATTTTTTTTTTTCAAAATTTTTGAAATTTTTTTTCAAATTTTTTGAAATTTTTTTTCAAAATTTTTGAAATTTTTTTTTCAAAATTTTGGAAATTTTTTTTCAAAATTTTTGAAATTTTTTTTCAAATTTTTTGAATTTTTTTTTATTTTTTTTTTCAAAATTTTTGAAATTTTTTTTTAAAATTTTGGAAATTTTTTTCAAAATTTTTGAAATTTTTTTCAAAATTTTTGAAATTTTTTTTCAAAATTTTTTCAAATTTTTTTTTCAAAATTTTTGAAATTTTTTTCAAATTTTTTAATTTTTTTTAAATTTTTGAAATTTTTTTCAAAATTTTTGAAATTTTTTTTTTTTCAAAATTTTTGAAATTTTTTTTCAAATTTTTTTTTTCCAAAATTTTTGAAATTTTTTTTTTAAAAAATTTTTGAAATTTTTTCAAAATTTTTGAAATTTTTTTTCAAAATTTTGGAAATTTTTTTCAAATTTTTTAAATTTTTTGAAATTTTTTTTGAAATTTTTTTTAATTTTTTTTTCAAAATTTTTGAAATTTTTTTTTCAAAATTTTTGAAATTTTTTTCAAAATTTTTGAAATTTTTTTCAAAATTTTTGAAATTTTTTTTCAAAATTTTTGAAATTTTTTTCAAAATTTTTGAAATTTATTTGAAATTTTTTGAAATTTTTTTTTTTTTCAAAATTTTTGAAATTTTTTTTCAAAATTTTTAAATTTTTTTTCAAAATTTTTGCATTTTTTTTTCAAATTTTTTGAAACTTTTTTTCTTAAAATTTTGAAAATATTTTTCAAATTTTTGAATTTTTATACCCTTGCAGAGGGTATATTAATTTTAGCCAGAAGTTTGCAACGCACCTTAGGAGACATCTCCGACCCTATAAAGTATATATATTCTGAATCAGCATCACCAGAGGAGTCGAAAAATGGATGTCCGTCTGTCCGTCCGTCCGTCCGTCCGTCCGTCCGTCCGTCTGTTGCAACGCAAACTAGTCTCTCAGTTTTTGAGCTATCTTCATGAAACTTGGCACACAAGCTTCTTATTGCTGTAGGCTGTAAACAAGTCGGAACGAGCCAGATCGGACCGATATATCGTATAGCTGTCATAGAAGCTATCGGCCGATTTTTGTTGTTTTTTAAGATATTGCAACAAGATTTGGCAAATCTTATTCTTATTATGTTTTTAATGTGCTGTCAAAATTGTATCAAAATCGGACCACTATAACATATAGCTGCCATAGGAACAATCGGCTGAAATCAGAGTTTTTGTATGCAAACCTGTTTTGTTTTTGGAAATACCGCACATTATCAATACCTTTTAATGTTATACAGTAACCCGCCCTTTGTTTTTCCATATAAATATCTCAGAGGTTTATATTCTATAGCTGTTATAGGAACAATCAGTCAGTCCGTCTGTCTGTTGCAACGCAAATTAGTCCCCCAGTTATTGAGCTATCATCATGAAACTTTGCTCACAAGCTTTTTATTTCTGCCCTCTTTAAATAAGTCGGAACGGGCCAGATCGGACTGATATATCGTATAGCTGTTATGGAGCCTATCGGCCGATTTTCGTTATATTTCAAGATATAGCTATCAGGCTTACCACATCCAAATCGATCTTTATAATCTTTATTTATATCCAAATCATTTTATAACTTATAACGATCAACGATCGGCCTAATGAAGGTTCTTGTTGCAATTTTATGGAAATCTGACTACTATTACATGTAGCTGTTAAACAAAAAATCATATAGCTGTTATTCAAATGCATTTTTGAAAGAGAACTTTCCAAATTTAGATTTTATGACCAACAGATCCTTTACAACACAAAGACATTCGACCAAATGCTGTTTCTAAGAATTGTATACTGATATATGAAAAACAAAATATATCGGAAAACATAACATTCTCATATGAAACAGTTCAGTAAAAACCAGTCCATAACATTTAAATACTTGCATACAATAGTCATAGTTGTTTATAGGAATCCAGCTTTTCCTATTACAAGGTTTCGAAATAAAATCAGAAATGATGTTGAAAGGCTAACGTCAGCTGAAAATAATACAAAATTGGGAGATTTTAACATTTGCCGATCAACAACCACTGATCAGCTCGAGTCTACTTTAAATAATAACAACAAAATGTGCCAACAACAAAACATTTAACTCAAATTGATTGGATATTTTGTGATAACACAGTAAGCGGTGCTGCCGCAATCACTTATCAAACTCCATATAGTCACCATGACGGCGTGTTCCTTAGCTATAATCACTAATTTAATAATTTATTTTTAAATATTTAGTTAATTAATTTATTTTATTATTGTAAAAAAAGAATATATGTGCAATGTTGTTTAATGTATTGTAAATATTCCTCCTCGAGGATTTCGACCTTGCCGTGGTGAGGAGGCTGAGTATTCGAAATTATAAGAGGTTGATATAATCGATGTACTGTTATAATTCTTCAATAAATACCACAGAAACCAGCAGCAATCCAAAGATATTTTATATTTTGTATAACTGCAAGGGTATGAAACCTTCGGCAAGCCGAAGGTAGCCTTGCTGTCTTGTTTTTTCAAAATTTTTGAAATTTTTTACAAAATTTTGGAATTTTTTTTTTTTCAAAATTTTGCAAATTTTTTTTCAAATTTTTTGAAATTTTTTTCAAAATTTTTGAAATTTTTTTCAAAATTTTTAAAATTTTTTTCAATTTTTATACCCTTCGACCATTGAAAATGGTCAAAAAAGGGTATACTAACTTTGTGCAAAATGTATGTAACAGGCATAAGGAGGCGTGGCAGACCCCATAAAGTATATATATTCTTGCTCAGGATCACTAGCCGAGTCGATTGAGACATGTCCGTCTGTCTGTCCGTCTGTCCGTCCGTCCGTCTGTCCGTCTGTCCGTCTGTCCGTCTGTTTGTTTGAGACAACAGATCTCAGCTATTAAAAAAGCTAGAGACACCAAATTTGGTATGAAGGTTCCTATATTTCCGGGGCAGGTGAAGTTTATGTCAAATGGTTGATGCCACCCCCACCGCCCCCGCAAATCGGTAATTTACGATTATTAAGCAAAGTGTTAAACTTATAAAGTTTTGCTTTGGTATGTATAAAGCTAAATGCAATATGAAAATGTCCTCCAAATTACAATCCGATTGGACCAATAACACAGAAGTTATTCAAGTCAACGTTTTCAGTACAAATGTTCGGTACGAGCAGCAGCTTGCGCGCTGCTTTGAGCAGTTGACGCCGACGTTGACGTTGCGTCGTGTCGCTTTACTCTTTACGCGTGTCGCTGTGTGAGTGCGAGCAAGTAAGCTATATATAGTAGAAGAATTTGTGCAGAATTTTTGTTCGAAATTATGAGTGTGGTTACACGTTTGTAACGGATTAAAAAAATTGGGAGAAGGGTATCTTACTGTCGGGCGCCCGACTGTAGCCTTACCCACTTGTTTTTTTCAAAATTTTTGAACTTTTTTTTCAAAATTCTGGAAATTTTTTTCAAATTTTTGAAATTTTTTTCAAAATTTTTGAATTTTTATTTTCAAAATATTGGGAATTTTTTTCAAAATTTTTGAAATTTTTTTTCAAATTTTTTGAATTTTTTTTTAAATTTTTTTTCAAAATTTTTGAAATTTTTTTTCAAAATTATGGAAATTTTTTCAAAATTTTGGAAATTTTTTCAAAATTTTTGAAATTTTTTTTCAAAATTTTTGAAATTTTTTACAAAATTTTGAATTTTTTTTTTCAAAATTTTGCAAATTTTTTTCAAATTTTTGAAATTTTTTTCAAAATTTTTGAAATTTTTTTCAAAATTTTTAAAATTTTTTTCAATTTTTATACCCTTCGACCATTGAAAATGGTCAAAAAAGGGTATACTAACTTTGTGCAAAATGTATGTAACAGGCATAAGGAGGCGTGGCAGACCCCATAAAGTATATATATTCTTGCTCAGGATCACTAGCCGAGTCGATTGAGACATGTCCGTCTGTCTGTCCGTCTGTCCGTCTGTTTGTTTGAGACAACAGATCTCAGCTATTAAAAAAGCTAGAGACACCAAATTTGGTATGAAGGTTCCTTTATTTCCGGGGCAGGTGAAGTTTATGTCAAATGGTTGATGCCACCCCCACCGCCCCCGCAAATCGGTAATTTACGATTATTAAGCAAAGTGTTAAACTTATAAAGTTTTGCTTTGGTATGTATAAAGCTAAATGCAATATGAAAATGTCCTCCAAATTACAATCCGATTGGACCAATAACACAGAAGTTATTCAAGTCAACGTTTTCAGTACAAATGTTCGGTACGGGCAGCAGCCGACGCGCTGCTTTGAGCAGTCGACGCCGACGTCGACGTTGCGTCGTGTCGCTTTACTCTTTACGCGCGTCGCTGTGTGAGTGCGAGCGAGTAAGCTATATGTAGTAGAAGTATTTATGCAGAATTCTCTGTTTTAAACTATGAAACTGGTTACACGTTTGTAACGGATTTTAAAAATTGGGAGAAGGGTATCTTACTGTCGGGCGCCCGACTGTAGCCTTACCAACTTTTTATACCCTTCGACCATTGAAAATGGTTAAAAAAAGGGTATACTAACTTTGTGCAAAATGTATGTAACAGGCATAAGGAGGCGTGGCAGACCCCATAAAGTATATATATTCTTGCTCAGGATCACTAGCCGAGTCGATTGAGACATGTCCGTCTGTCTGTCCGTCTGTCCGTCTGTCCGTCCGTCCGTCTGTCCGTCTGTCCGTCTGTTTGTTTGAGACAACAGATCTCAGCTATTAAAAAAGCTAGAGACACCAACTTTGGTACGAAGGTTCCTATATATCCGGGGCAGGTGAAGTTTATGTCAAATGTTTGATGCCACGCCCACCGCCCCCGCAAAAAGGTAATTTACGATTATTTAGCAAAGTATTAAACCCATAAAGTTCTGCTTCGGTTTGTATAAAGCTGAATGCAATATGAACATATTCTCCAAATTACAATCCGATCGGATCAATAACACAGAAGTTATTAAAGTCAACGTTTTCAGTACAAATGTTCGGTACGAGCAGCAGCCGACGCGCTGCTTCAAGCAGTTGACGCCGACGTCGACGTTGCATCGTGTCGCTTTACTCTTTATGCGCGTCGCTGCGTACGTGCGAGCGAGTAAGCTATATGTAGTAGAAGTATTTGTGCAGAATTCTCTGTTTGAAACTATGAAAGTGGTTACACGTTTGTAACGGATTTAGAAAATTGGGAGAAGGGTATCTTACTGTCGGGCGCCCGACTGTAGCCTTACCCACTTGTTGAATTTTTTTGAAATTTTTTTTCAAAATTTTGAAATTTTTTTTTCAAAATTTTGGAAATTTTTTTCAAATGTTTGAAATTTTTTTTCAAAATTTTTGAAATTTTTTTTCAAAATTTTTAAAATTTTTTCAATTTTTTTTTTCAAATTTTTTTTTTTCAAAATTTTGGAAATTTTTTTTCAAAATTTTTGAAATTTTTTTCAAAATTTTCAAATTTTTTTTCAAAATTTTTGAAATTTTTTTCAAATTTTTTGAATTTTTTTTTTTCAAAATTTTTGAAATTTTTTTTTTCAAAATGATGGAAATTTTTTTCAAAATTTTTGAAATTTTTTTTTCAAAATTTTTGAAATTTTTTTTCAAAATTTTTGAAATTTTTTTCAAAATTTTGAAATTTTTTTCAAAATTTTGAAATTTTTTTCAAAATTTTTGAAATTTTTTTCAAAATTTTTGAATTTTTTTCAAAATTTTTAAAATTTTTTCAATTTTTTTTTTTTTTTTTCAAAATTTTTGAAATTTTTTTTCAAAATTCTTGAAATTTTTTTCAAATTTTTGAAATTTTTTTCAAAATTTTTGAAATTTTATTTTCAAAATTTTGAAATTTTTTTCAAAATTTTTGAAATTTTTTTCAAATTTTTTGAAATTTTTTTTTTTAATTTTTTCAAAATTTTTGAAATTTTTTTTCAAAATTTTGGAAATTTTTTTCAAAATTTTGGAAATTTTTTTCAAAATTTTTGAAATTTTTTTTTATTTTTAAATTTTCAAATTTTTTTTTTTCAAAATTTTTGAAAATTTTTTTTCAAAATTTTCGAAATTTTTTTCAAAATTTTTGAATTTTTTTAAATTTTTTTTCAAAATTTTGGAAATTTTTTTTCAAAATTTTTGAAATTTTTTTTCAAAATTTTTGAAATTTTTTTCAAAATTTTTAAAATTCTTTCAAAATTTTTTTTTTCAAAATTTTTTAAATTTTTTTTTAAAATTTTGGAAATTTTTTTCAAAATTTTTGAAATTTTCTTTCAAAATTTTTGAAATTTTATTTTCAAAATTTTGGAAATTTTTTTAAAAATTTTTGAAATTTTTTTTTAAAATTTTGGAAATTTTTTCAAAAATTTTTGAAATTTTTTTCAAAATTTTGGAAATTTTTTTTCAAAATTTTTGAAATTTTTTTCAAAATTTTTGAAATTTTTTTACAAAATTTTGAATTTTTTTTTTCAAAATTTTTGAAAATTTTTTTCAAAATTTTTGAAATTTTTTTCAAAATTTTTGAAATTTTTTTCAAAATTTTTTCAAAATTTTTTTTTTCAAAATTTTTGAATTTTTTTTCAAAATTTTTGAAATTTTTTTCAAAATTTTTGAAATTTTTTTTCAAAATTTTTGAATTTTTTTTTCAAAATTTTGGAAATTTTTTTCAAAATTTTTGAAATTTTTTAATTTGAAATTTTTTTAAAATTTTTTTAAATTTTTTTTCAAAATTTTTGAAATTTTTTTTCAAAATTTTGGAAATTTTTTTCAAAATTTTGGAAATTTTTTTGAAATTTTTTATTTTTCAAATTTTTTATAATTTTTTTCAAAATTTTTGAAATTTTTTTCAAAATTTTTGAATTTTTTTTTCAAAATTTTTGAAATTTTTTTTTTTTAAAATTTTTGGAAATATTTTTCAAAATTTTTGAAATTTTTTTTTCAAAATTTTTGAAATTTTTTTTCAAATTTTTTTCTAAATTTTTGAAATTTTTTTTCAAAATTTTTGAATTTTTTTTTCAAAATTTTTGAAATTTTTTTTCAAAATTTTTGAAATTTTTTTCAAAATTTTTAAAATTTTTTCAAAATTTTTGAAATTTTTTTTCAAAATTTTTGAAATTTTTTTCAAATTTTTTGAAATTTTTTTCAAAATTTTTTATTTTTTTCAAAATTTTTGAAATTTTTTTCAAAATTTTGGAAATTTTTTTTTCAAAATTTTGGAAATTTTTTTCAAAATTTTTGAAATTTTTTAATAAATTTTGAAATTTTTTTAAAATTTTTTACAAATTTTTTGAAATTTTTTTTCAAAATTTTTGGAAATTTTTTTCAAAATTTTTGAAATTTTTTTCAAAATTTTTGAAATTTTTTTCAAAATTTTTGAAATTTTTTTTTCAAAATTTTTTCAAAATTTTTTTTTTCAAAATTTTTGAAATTTTTTTCAAAATTTTTGAAATTTTTTTCAAAATTTTTGAAATTTTTTTCAAAATTTTTGAAATTTTTTTGAAATTTTTTGAAATTTTTTTTCAAAATTTTTGAAATTTTTTTCAAAATTTTTGAAATTTTTTTCAAAATTTTTGAAATTTTTTTTTAAATTTTGAAATTTTTTTTCAAAATTTTGAAATTTTTTTTAAAATTTTTGAAATTTTTTCAAAATTTTTGAAATTTTTTTCAAAATTTTTGAAATTTTTTTTCAAAATTTTTGAAATTTTTTTCAAAATTTTTGAAATTTTTTTTTCAAAATTTTTGAAATTTTTTCAAAATTTTTGAAATTTTTTTCAAAATTTTTGAAATTTTTTCAAAATTTTTGAAATTTTTTTTTCAAAATTTTTGAAATTTTTTTCAAAATTTTTTGAATTTTTTTTTCAAAATTTTTGAAATTTTTTTTCAAAATTTTGAAATTTTTTTTCAAAATTTTTGAAATTTTTTTTCAAAATTTTTGAATTTTTTTTTTCAAAATTTTTGAAATTTTTTTTCAAAATTTTTGAAATTTTTTTTCAAATTTTTTGAATTTTTTTCAAAATTTTTTCAAAATTTTTTTTCAAATTTTTTTTTTTCAAAATTTTGGAAATTTTTTTTTAAAATTTTGGAAATTTTTTTTTTCAAAATTTTTGAAATTTTTTTTCAAAATTTTTGAAATTTTTTTTCAAAATTTTTGAAATTTTTTTTCAAAATTTTTGAAATTTTTTTTCAAAATTTTTGAAATTTTTTTTCAAATTTTTTGAAATTTTTTTCAAAATTTTTTTTTCAAAATTTTTGAAATTTTTTTTTTAAAATTTTTGAAATTTTTTTTATATTTTCAAATTTTTTTAAAATTTTTATTTTTTTTCAAAATTTTTGAAATTTTTTTTCAAAATTTTTGAAATTTTTTATTTTGAAATTTTTCAAAATTTTTTAAATTTTTTTTATATTTTTTTAAAAATTTTTGAAATTTTTTTTCAAAATTTTTGAAATTTTTTTTCAAAATTTTTGAAATTTTTTTTATTTTAAATTTTTTGAAATTTTTTTTTCAAAATTTTTGAAATTTTTTTCAAAATTTTTGAAATTTTTTTTAAAATTTTTGAAATTTTTTTTCAAAATTTTGGAAATTTTTTTTTCAAAATTTTTGAAATTTTTTTTAAAATTTTTGAAATTTTTTTTCAAAATTTTTGAAATTTTTTTTTGAATTTTTTCAAAATTTTTAAAATTTTTTTTTAAAATTTTGGAAATTTTTTTCAAAATTTTTGAAATTTTTTTTCAAAATTTTTGAAAATTTTTTCAAATTTTATTTAAAAATTTTTGAAATTTTTTTTAAAATTTTTGAAATTTTTTTTCAAAATTTTTGAAATTTTTTTCAAATTTTTTGAAATTTTTTTTTCAAAATTTTTGAAATTTTTTCAAAATTTTTGAAATTTTTTTTCAAAATTTTTGAAATTTTTTTCAAAATTTTTGAAATTTTTTTTTTTTTTCAAAATTTTTGAAATTTTTTTTCAAAATTTTTGAAATATTTTTTTTCAAAATTTTTGAAATTTTTTTTTCAAAATTTTTGAAATTTTTTTTTAAATTTTTGAAATTTTTTTTCAAAATTTTTGAAATTTTTTATACCCTTGCAGAGGGTATATTAATTTTAGCCAGAAGTTTGCAACGCACCTTTGGAGACATCTCCGACCCTATAAAGTATATATATTCTGAATCAGCATCACCAGAGGAGTCGAAAAATGGATGGCCGTCTGTCCGTCCGTCCGTCCGTCCGTCCGTCCGTCCGTCCGTCCGTCCGTCCGTCCGTCCGTCTGTTGCAACGCAAACTAGTCTCTCAGTTTTTGAGCTATCTTCATGAAACTTGGCACACAAGCTTCTTATTGCTGTAGGCTGTAAATAAGTCGGAACGAGCCAGATCGGACCGATATATCGTATAGCTGTCATAGAAGCTATCGGCCGATTTTTGTTGTTTTTCAAGATATTGCAACAAGATTTGGCAAATCTTATTCTTATTACGTTCTTAATGTGCTGTCAAAATTGTATCAAAATCGGACCACTATAACATATAGCTGCCATAGGAACAATCGGCTGAAATCAGAGTTTTTGTATGCAAACCTGTTTTGTTTTTGGAAATACCGCACATTATCAATACCTTTTAATGTTATACAGTAACCCGCCCTTTGTTTTTCCATATAAATATCTCAGAGGTTTATATTCTATAGCTGTTATAGGAACAATCAGTCAGTCCGTCTGTCTGTTGCAACGCAAATTAGTCCCCCAGTTATTGAGCTATCATCATGAAACTTTGCTCACAAGCTTCTTATTTCTGCCCTCTTTAAATAAGTCGGAACGGGCCAGATCGGACTGATATATCGTATAGCTGTTATGGAGCCTATCGGCCGATTTTCGTTATATTTCAAGATATAGCTATCAGGCTTACCACATCCAAATCGAACTTTTGTAACTTATAACGATCAACGATCGGCCTAATGAAGGTTCTTGTTGCAATTTTATGGAAATCTGAGTACTATTACATGTAGCTGTTAAACAAAAAATCATATAGCTGTTATTCAAACGCATTTTTGAATGAGAACTTTCCAAATTTAGATTTTATGACCAACAGATCCTTTACAACACAAAGACATTCGACCAAATGCTGTTTCTAAGAATTGTATACTGATATATGAAAAACAAAATATATCGGAAAACATAATATTCTTATATGAAACAGTTACAGTTGATAATGTAAGAAATATATACCAGTCCATAACATTTAAATACTTGCATACAATAGTCATAGTTGTTTATAGGAATCCAGCTTTTCCTATTACAAGGTTTCGAAATAAAATCAGAAATGATGTTGAAAGGCTAACGTCAGCTGAAAATAATACAAAATTGAGGGAGATTTTAACATTTGCCGATCAACAACCACTGATCAGCTCGAGTCTACTTTAAATAATAACAACAAAATGTGCCAACAACAAAACATTTAACTCAAATTGATTGGATATTTTGTGATAACACAGTAAACGTCTGCCGCAATCACTTATCAAACTCCATATAGTCACCATGACGGCGTGTTCCTTAGCTATAATCACTAATTTAATAATTTATTTTTAAATATTTAGTTAATTAATTTATTTTATTATTGTAAAAAAAGAATATATGTGCAATGTTGTTTAATGTATTGTAAATATTCCTCCTCGAGGATTGCGACCTTGCCGTGGTGAGGAGGCTGAGTATTCGAAATTATAAGAGGTTCATATAATCGATGTACTGTTATAATTCTTCAATAAATACCACAGAAACCAGCAGCAATCCAAAGATATTTTATATTTTGTATAACTGTAAACAAGGGTTTAAAACCTTCGGCAAGCCGAAGGTAGCCTTGCTTTTTGTTTTTTCAAAATTTTGAAATTTTTTTTCAAAATTTTTGAAATTTTTTTTTTGAAATTTTTTGAAATTTTTTTAAAATTTTTAAAATTTTCAAAATTTTTGAAATTTTTTTTTCAAAATTTTGGAAATTTTTTTCAAAATTTTTGAAATTTTTTTGAAATTTTTTCAAAATTTTTGAAATTTTTTTCAAAATTTTTGAAATTTTTTTTCAAAATTTTTGAAATTTTTTTTCAAAATTTTTGAAAATTTTTTAATTTTTTTCAAAATTTTTGAAATTTTTTTTTTGAAATTTTTGAAATTTTTTTTTTTGAAATTTTTTCAAAATTTTTTAAATTTTTTTTTTTTTCAAATTTTTGAATTTTTTTTCAAATTTTTTTAAAATTTTTAAATAATTTTTTCAAAATTTTGGAAATTTTTTCAAAATTTTTGAAATTTTTTTTTCAAAATTTTTTTAAAATTTTTTTTCAAAATTTTATTTAAAAATTTTTGAAATTTTTTTTAAAATTTTTGAATTTTTTTTCAAAATTTTTGAAATTTTTTTTCAAATTTTTTGAAATTTTTTTTTTCAAAATTTTGGAAATTTTTTTCAAAATTTTTGAAATTTTTTTTTTTTTCAAAATTTTGGAAATTTTTTTTTAAATTTTTGAAATTTTTTTGAAATTTTTTTTTGAAATTTTTGAATTTTTTTTTCAAAATTTTTGAAATTTTTTTCAAAATTTTTGAAATTTTTTTCAAAATTTTTGAAATTTTTTTTCAAAATTTTTGAAATTTTTTTCAAAATTTTTGAAATTTTTTTAATTTTGAAAATTTTCGAAATTTTTTTTTTTTCAAAATTTTTGAAATTTTTTCAAAATTTTGAAAGTTTTTTCAAAATTTTGAAAATTTTTGAAATTTTTTTTTTTCAAAATTTTTGAAATTTTTTTTAATTTTTTAAAAAATTTTTGAAAAATTTTTGAAATTTTTATACCCTTGCAGAGGGTATATTAATTTTAGCCAGAAGTTTGCAACGCACCTTAGGAGACATCTCCGACCCTATAAAGTATATATATTCTGAATCAGCATCACCAGGAGAGTCGGAAAATGGATGTCCGTCTGTCCGTCCGTCCGTCCGTCCGTCCGTCCGTCCGTCCGTCCGTCCGTCCGTCCGTCCGTCCGTCCGTCTGTTGCAACGCAAACTAGTCTCTCAGTTTTTGAGCTATCTTCATGAAACTTGGCACACAAGCTTCTTATTGCTGTAGGCTGTAAATAAGTCGGAACGAGCCAGATCGGACCGATATATCGTATAGCTGTCATAGAAACTATCGGCCGATTTTTGTTGTTTTTCAAGATATTGCAACAAGATTTGGCAAATCTTATTCTTATTACGTTCTTAAAGTGCTGTCAAAATTGTATCAAAATCGAACCACTATAACATATAGCTGCCATAGGAACAATCGGCTGAAATCAGGGTTTTTGTATGCAAACCTGTTTTGTTTTTGGAAATACCGCACATTATCAATACCTTTTAATGTTATACAGTGACCCGCCCTTAGTGTTTCCATTTAAATATCTCAGACGTTTATATTATATAGCTGTTATAGGAACAATCAGTCAGTCCGTCTGTCTGTTGCAGCGCAAATTAGTCCCCCAGTTATTGAGCTATCTTCATGAAACTTTGCTCACAAGCTTCTTATTTCTGCCCTCTGTAAATATGTCGGAACGGGCCAGATCGGACTGATATATCGTATAGTTGTCATGGAGCCTATCGGCCGATTTTCGTTATTTTTCAAGATATAGCTATCAGGCTTACCACATCCAAATCTAAGTGTGTCCCTAATAATAAAGTTCGAAATCGAACTTTTATAACTTATAACGATCAACGATCGGCCTAATGAAGGTTCATGTTGCAATTTTATGGAAATCTGAGTACTATTACATGTAGCTGTTAAACAAAAAATCATATAGCTGTTATTCAAACGCATTTTTGAATGAGAACTTTCCAAATTTAGATTTTATGACCAACAGATCCTTTACAACACAAAGACATTTCCTCATAACATTTTGTGTTAAGTATATAAGAAATCCAGGTATATAAAAGCATTAAAAAGGTAGAATTATTTTTTTTTGAAGCAGGTGTTTGATTCATAGCCTTAATCAGGTACAAATCTCGACTTCCTACATTTGAACGGAAAAATTATGTAAACATTGGTACCTGCAATGTACCTTAATGACAAATAGGAACATAATAAAAAGGTTAAGATAAAAAGGTTAAGAAAATTAGTTGCCTGTTTTTTATTTTTTTATGGCACAGGTAAAAATATAAATAAATAAAACAGGCACATAGGTATATATGTTCATTCATAAAGATCTCACACCACAGTTGATTTTTGTCACTTTAACCGACAAGAAGTAAAATAATAAGTGAAGTGAAGTGAAGAAGTGAATAACGGCCAAAGCTAAAAGTTTCAATATTTTAAAGTACAATTAAAATAACAACTTATACAAAATGCCGCGAGTATCCTCCTTGTCTCAAGAGCAAAGACGTCAGGCGGCAAGAAATCGCATTCGAGCGTTCTATGAGCGAAACTCTTCTCGCATACGAGTGCGTAATGCCATTCGCTTAACCGAGTTACGCCAAGAAAATGATGCGTTTCGGCAGGAAGAGCGAGAGGGCGACGCTTTGGGACGCGCGCAAAGAAGGAGAAATTTCGAACGCCGGAGACAGGAGCAGTTAGACAATACTGCTCTGCACCAACAACGGCGCCAAGATCCCGAACGCCGCAGACAAGAGCAGTTGGAAAATACTGCTCTACACCAACAACGGCGCCAAGATCCCGAACGCCGTAGACAGGAGCAGTTGGAAAATACTGCTCAGCACCAACAACGGCGACAAGATCCCGAACGCCGTAGACAGGAGCAGTTGGGAAATACTGCTCAGCACCAACAACGGCGACTAGATCCCGAACGCCGTAGACAGGAGCAGTTGGAAAATACTGCTCTACAACAACAACGGCGCCAAGATCCCGAACGCCGTAGACAGGAGCAGTTGGGAAATACTGCTCAGCACCAACAACGGCGACAAGATCCCGAACGCCGAAGACCAGAGCAGTTGGAAAATACTGCACAGCACCAACAACGGCGACAAGATCCCGAACGCCGTAGACAGGAGCAGTTGGAAAATACTGCTCTACACCAACAACGGCGCCAAGATCCCGAACGCCGCAGACAGGAGCAGTTGGAAAATACTGCTCAGCATCGACAACGGCGCCAAGTCCCCGAACGCCGTAGACAGGAGCAGTTGGGAAATACTGCTCAGCATCAACAGCGCCGACAAGATCCCCAACGCCGCAGACAGGAGCAGATGGACAACACTACTCAGCATCAACAACGGCGACAAGATCCCGAACGCCGTAGGCAGGAGCAGTTGGGAAACACTGCATCCCGTTCTTCAATCCGGGAGGATGAGGCATTTCGTCAGGCAGAACGGGAAAGCGATGCTGCCTCACGCCGCAACAGGAGAAATGACCCTATTGTTAGGGCAAGAGAAAGGACCATAAACTCTTCACAGCGTCGTGAAACTCGACTACAACGTCGCCTACGAAATGAGCAAATTCAGGAAATGGCAGAGGAACGACTCATTACATACAGAAACAATCCCGAAAATAGACAGGAGGAATCTAGAAGACAATCGCAAAGGAACATGGAGAACAGAGAACAACAGTCGCCAGAAGCCAGGGAAGAAGCTTTAGAAAATCAACGCCAAATAAGACGGGAGACAGCGAGGGAACAATACCACCAAAGAATTAAGGAAGGACCAACGGAACGGTGCACATCCTGTGGTGGAACATGGTTTCCGGATAGGGTAAGTGGCTTGAACAGATTAGTTATAGCAAGTAAGTTCCCAAATTTGAATGTAGATAATGCATTTTACCTATCCAGAAAGTTTCCAAACAATGAGTCCGATAAATATATATTTTGTAGAACTTGCCGCCAGGCAATATCATCAGGTAGAATTCCTACCCTCTGCCTTTCAGAAGGTTTTGAGTTTCCGGTAATTCCAGATTGCCTCAAAGGGCTCACTTGTCTAGAGGAGCGCCTTATTTCGCCTAGAATTCCATTCATGCGAATAATTTCGCTTGGGTATGAAAGGCAATGTGGAATACGAGGTGCAGTCGTTAACGTACCAATTTCTGTTGCTGATACAGTGACTGCGCTTCCGCGCACTTTCGACAACTCTCATGTTGTACAGGTACATTTAAGACGCAGGCTTGAATACGCCCACAATTTCATGACGGAGACTATCCGTCCTGCTCGTGTGCTTGAAGCTTTACGTTACCTGGTAACTACGGAGCTATACAAAAAACACGAAATCACCGTGTCTTCTGAATGGCTTACTCAATTTGGCACTTCCGAGCAAGTTCCTTTTGTTGCCGATCAAGCTGATCAAGCAATAGTGGAACAGCTCATTCGTGAAGCAAACCTAAGTGCTCAAATTGACAATGCTGAGGATCAAGAAGAAATTCTTAATCCTGGTGGACACGAGACCTTGCTGGATGCCATAGACAATAATGCAATCACTGATCGTATTGCATTGGCACCTGGTGAGGGTCGGCGACCTGCTGACTTAATTCTTGATGCTGATGCGGAGGAACTTTCGTTTCCTACAATTTCATGTGGTGAAAGTTTTAAGGCCAAGACAACTGTTGTCCGTAAAGCCCGATCTCAGATTCGATCTTACGATCGACGTTGTGCAATCGTACCTAAAGTTCTCTATATGTACAAGCGCTACGAACTGGATCGTATTAAGAATTCTATTTCCATCTGCTTAAGAAAGAAGTCCAGCTTAAATAATGTGACTGCGGCCGATATGTGCAACGAGACCTTCGTCGACCGCCTAGTGCAGCACGATGACGGATATCAAATCTTAAAAGGTTTACGGTCTGCGCCAGCCCACTGGGAGGCTGAAAAGAAAAAAGTGCTTGCTATGATTAGGCAATTTGGATTGCCTACATTCTTTATTACCCTTTCCGCTGCTGAAACAAAATGGACAGAGCTCTTAGTAGTTTTAAGTAATCTAGTGGATAATACATGTATTACGGAGGAAGAAGCAGCCAGTTTACCTAGCTCCGAAAAAGCACGGCTTATCAGATCCGACCCAGTAACTTGCTCTCGATACTTTGATAACAGATTTAGGCAACTAATGAAGTTGTTTAAATCTGATATTTTCGGGGAATTTCAACTGACCCACTATTATTGGAGAATCGAGTTTCAACACAGAGGGTCACCACACTCCCATGGAATGTACTGGCTTTCCGGTGCTCCCAAACTGGATATCGGAGATTCCTCGAATATCCAGCAGGTGGTACATTTCGTTGATAGATTTATCAACACTGATGGTGATGATCCGGAACTGCAAGAAGTAATCCAGTATCAACGCCATAGGCATAGCTCATCATGTCGGAGGGAGCTTCGGGGTCAGGAATTCTGTCGCTTTAATATGCCGTATCCTCCAATGCCACAAACGGAAATACTTTATCCACTAGAAGAAGGTCAAGAGAACACTCGACAGCATAACGCGATGTTCAAAAAAATAAAGGAGTTCTTAGTTAGCTCTAATGATGGTAACTTTAACATATTTAATAATGTTCTTACCCATCTTGGTGTCACTTATGAGGGATATAAGCTAGCTTTGCGATCCAGTTTAAAAAAGCCACAAATTTTCCACCGACGCAAGTTTACAGATAGTCTTTTAAATGCATATAACAGCGATATTTTAGGGCTTCACAGAGCAAATATGGATATTCAATTTATCCTTGATGCATACGCCTGTTGTAGTTATATTATTAACTACATCAACAAATCAAACAGAGGCGTATCCCAGTTGCTCCGTGAAGCCATGTTTGAAATTACTGGAGGAAATATCCCTGTTAAGCGGAAACTGCAGCATATCGGTAACAAATTTATAAACGCAACAGAGATATCAGCACAAGAAGCAGCATATAATATCTTGGGGTTGCATATGTCAGAAGCGAGTAATGCAGAAATTTTTATAAACACATCGCATCCAAATAACAGAGTCCGAATGGTACAGCCTAGAAGAGTGCTAGAGATATTACCAAGTAGTTCAACTGACATTTTTGTTGCAAATTTAATAGATCGATATGCTCAAAGACATACTATTTTAGAAAACACTTGCTTGGCGGACTTTGCGGCTTTTTATGAATTTAAGAAAAATACGGCACGTACAGGGGATAATGAGAATTACGGTGAACTTGAAGAGGAAGTAGAAGCTGAAGCGGTTTTAACTGAGCTGAGATACAATCAGCTTGATGGTAGTGGTTCTGTTAAGAGACGAAAGGAGCCCAAGATTATCAGGTGGCGCCGCTTCAGCTTAAACACTTCGCCTTCTGATTACTTCAGGGAACACGTAATGCTTTTTTACCCTTGGCGAAATGAACAGTCCGATCTTATAGAAAATGACAACACACACTTTTAGGATTCATAACAACCTTATACGGGAAAATAAACTAAAATTTGATGTGTTCGATGATATGGAGTTAGAGAACGTTCTTGAGGATATGAGGAATGAAAATGACGAAGACGCCAATCCTCAAGAAGTCTCGGCGACCCAATTTCTAGACGATGAGTTTAGGGCCTTAGCTGTGCCAAATGTTGATCGCTACGTAAATGTGTTGCAGGACGACAACGATGCGATGAATAATGATGAGGAATCTGGAATTCGCATGATAAAGCTGCCTCCATTAGTGTCCCAAGATACACTTTGTTCCCTGGTTCGCTCTCTTAACTTCAAGCAACGCCAATTCTATGCACACGTTATGCATAACGTGTGCAATGAGACAACATTTTATGAGTATGTTGGTGGTGGTGCTGGAGTTGGTAAGAGTAGGTTGATTTCCACAATTTATCAATCAGTCACTTGGCGAGCGAATAAATTACCCGGTGCAACCGATTCCTCTAAAGTATTACTGTGCGCACCAACTGGAAAAGCTGCATTCGGTATAGGAGGGCTCACCCTACATTCCTTATTTTCCCTACCCATCAATCAGTCAGCAGGATCTTTAAGGCCCTTAAACAGTGATGTGCTTAACAGTATCCATTGTAAACTGATTGATGTAAAGCTCATAATTATAGATGAGATTTCTATGGTAGGATCCAGAATGTTATCATATCTGGATCAAAGACTACGCCAAATATTTAGAAATAATGATCTATCATTTGGTGGCGTATCTATAATTGTCTTTGGGGACTTAAAGCAGCTTTCCCCAGTTGGTGATAGTTGGATCTTTTCAGATAGAACTAATAATCCATATAGTGTTATAGCTGGAACAAATCTTTGGAACAATTTTAAATTTTTCGAGCTCACAGAAATTATGCGACAGCGCGGTGATCGTGAATTTGCTGTAGCACTGAACAATATGTCCGAAGCGAACATGTCTGAATCTGACATTGAGCTCCTAAAACAAAGAGTGGTTTCAGTTAGCGAAGTGCCTTCGGATGCCATTCATCTGTTCTGCTCTAATGATGAGGTCGCCCATTACAACACCATTAAATTAGCCCAAATTGAAACTGAAGAGTTTGTGTCGACTGCAACTGATACCATCAAAGCAGCAAACATATCTGCGGCAAACAGGCAAAACACCTTGAGACACGCTCAAAATATGCCAACTGCAAAAACTCAAGGTCTTGCCTACCGTCTTCATTTAAAAACTACGGCTAAATATATGGTCACCGTCAATATCGATACAAACGACGGTCTAGTAAATGGTGCGACTGGTCAGTTGATGCAGATTGATCACAGCACAGTGAATGGCTTAGCCATTATAAACACACTATGGATACAGTTTACTGAGCCTTCGGTTGGTACCATTGCCAGGTCCAAAGTTAGGTTAAGTCCAAACGCCGCGTGGACACCAATAATGAAAGTAGCAAGAGCTTTTCAGTGTGGTAGATCCGCGCATGCTTCGATTGACCGCAAGCAGTTTCCCGTTGTTGCTGCTGAGGCTATTACCATCCACAAGAGCCAAGGAGCAACCTATAGCAAAGTAGTAGTGCATTTGCAAAGAAGCATTAGCCGAGCATCACTTTACGTAGGTTGTAGCAGGGCCACAAGCGCATCTGGTCTTTTCCTATTAGGTGAATTCGTTGCTCCAACTAGATTCGGAGCAGGAAGTGTCCAAACGGAGTTAGAAAAACTTCGAGGAGAAAAGGCTTTGACTACGCAATATGAATTTCTGCACAATCAAGCGAATTTAATTTCCGTGTATTACCAAAATGTTGAGTCTCTTCGTGCACATCGCGAAGAAATATCTAACGATACAATTATTTGTTTAGCAGACATTTTATGTTTTGTTGAAACCTGGACTCTTCCATCTGAAGAGTACAACTTAAGCGGTTTCGACATTATAAGAAGATTGGATGGAAATCGACCAAATGCTGTTTCTAAGAATGGTATACTGATATATGCGAAACAAAATATATCGGAAAACATAACATTCTTATATGAAACAGTTACAGTTGATAATGTAAGAAATATATACCAGTCCATAACATTTAAATACTTGCATACAATATTCATAGTTGTTTATAGGAATCCAGCTTTTCCTATTACAAGGTTTCGTAATGAAATCAGAAATGATGTTGAAAGGCTAACGTCAGCTGAAAATAATACTAAATTGGTAATATTAGGAGATTTTAACATTTGTCGATCAACAACCACTGATCAGCTCGAGTCTACTTTGAATAATAAGGGGTTATATCCATTGTTAAATGTGCCAACAACAAAACATTTAACTCAAATTGATTGGATATTTTGTGATAACACAGTAAGCGGTGCTGCCGCAATCACTTATCAAACTCCATATAGTCACCATGACGGCGTGTTCCTTACCTATAATCACTAATTTAATAATTTATTTTTAAATATTTAGTTAATTAATTTATTTTATTATTGTAAATAAAGAATATATGTGCAATGTTGTTTAAGGTATTGTAAATATTCCTCCTCGAGGATTGCGACCTTGTCGTGGTGAGGAGGCTGAGTATGTGATATTATAAGAGGATGATATAATCGATGTACTGTTATAATTGTTCAATAAATACCACAGAAACCAGCAGCAGTCCAAATATATTTTATATTTTGTATAACTGCAAGGGTATGAAACCTTCGGCAAGCCGAAGGTAGCCTTGCTTTCTTGTTGTTCAAATTTTTTAAATTTTTCAAAATTTTGGAAATTTTTTTTTACAATTTTTGAAATTTTTTTTTTCAAAATTTTTGATATTTATACCCTTCGACCATTTGAAAATGGTCAAAAATTTTGAAACTTTTTTGAACTTTTTCAAAATGTATGTAACAGGCATAAGTGAGGCGTGGCAGACCCCATAAAGTGTATATATTCTTGCTCAGGAACACTAGCCGAGTCGATTGAGACATGTCCGTCTGTCTGTCCGTCTGTCCGTCTGTTTGTTTGAGACAACAGATCTCAGCTATTAAAAAATTTTGAGACACCAAATTTGGTATGAAGGTTTCCTATATTTTCGGGGCAGGTGAAGTTTATGTCAAATGTTTGCTGCCACGCCCACCACCCCCGCAAATCGGTAATTTACGTTTATTAAGCAAAGTTTTGAACCTTTAAAGTTCTGCTTCTTTGTATGTATAAAGCTTAATGCAATGTGTTCAAAATCCTCCAAATTACAATCCGATCGGATCAATAACACAGAAGTTATTCAAGTCAACGTTTTCAGTACAAATGTTCCGTACGGGCAGCAGCTTTCGCGCTGCTTTGAGCAGTTGACGCCGACGTCGACGTTGCGTCGTTTCGCTTTACTCTTTACGGGCGTCGCTGTGTGAGTTCTTGCAAGTAAGCTTTGATATGTAGTTCAAGAATTTGTGCAGAACTTTTTCAAATTTTTGAAATTTTTTCAAAATTGTTACGCGCTTGTAAAGGATTTTAAAAATTTGGGAGAAGGGTATCTTACTGTGGGCCCCGACAGTACCTTAAAATTTTTTTGTTTTTTTAAATTTTTGAAATTTTATTTTCAAAATTTTGGAAATTTTTTCAAAATTTTTGAAATTTTTTTTTCAAATTTTTGAAATTTTTTTTAAATTTTTTTTTTCAAAATTTTGGAATTTTTTTAAATTTTGAAAATTTTTTCAAAATTTTGAAGTTTTTTTCAAAATTTTTGAATTTTTTTCAAAATTTTGGAAATTTTTTTCAAAATTTTTGAAATTTTTTTCAAAATTTTTGAAATATTTTTCAAAATTTTGAAATTTTTTTTTTCAAAATTTTTGAAATTTTTTTTCAAAATTTTTGAAATTTTGTTCAAAATTTTGGAAGTTATTTGAAAATTTTTAAATTTTTTTTCAAAATTTTTGAAATTTTTTTTTCAAAATTTTTGAAATTTTTTTTTCAAAATTTTGGAAATTTTTTTTTTTGAAATTTTTTCAAAATTTTTGAAATTTTTTTTTTTTTTCAAAATTTTGGAAATTTTTTTTCAAATTTTTGAAATTTTTTTCAAATTTTTGAAATTTTTCAAATTTTTTATTTTTTCAAATTTTGAAATTTTTTTCAAAATTTTGGAAATTTTTTTCAAAATTTTTGAAATTTTTTTTCAAAATTTTTTTTTTCAAAATTTTTGAAATTTTTTTTCAAATTTTTAATTTTTCAAAATTTTTGAAATTTTTTTTTCAAAATTTTTGAAATTTTTTTTTTAAAATTTTTGAAATTTTTTTTCAAATTTTTTATTTTTTCAAAATTTTTGAAATTTTTTTTTGAAATTTTTTGAAATTTTTTTCAAAATTTTTGAAATTTTTTTTTTCAAAATTTTTAAAATTTTTTTTCAAAATTTTTATAATTTTTCAAAATTTTTGAAATTTTTTTTCAAAATTTTGAAATTTTTTTTCAAAATTTTTGAAATTTTTTTTCAAATTTTTTTCAAAATTTTTGAAATTTTTTTCAAAATTTTTGAAATTTTTTTCAAAATTTTGGAAATTTTTTTTTCAAATTTTTTGAAATTTTTTTTTCAAAATTTTTGAAATTTTTTTTCAAAATTTTTGAAATTTTTTTTAAAATTTTTTTATTTTCAAAAATTTTTGAAATTTTTTTTAAAATTTTTGAAATTTTTTTTCAAAATTTTTTTTCAAAAATTTTTTTTCAAAATTTTTGAAATTTTTTTCAAAATTTTGGAAATTTTTTTTCAAAATTTTTGAAATTTTTTTTCAAAATTTTTGAAATTTTTTTTTCAAATTTTTTGAAATTTTTTTCAAAATTTTTGAAATTTTTTTTCAAAATTTTTGAAATTTTTTTCAAAATTTTTTCAAAATTTTTCAAATTTTTTATTTTTCAAAATTTTTGAAATTTTTTTTTTTTTAAAATTTTGAAATTTTTTTCAAAATTTTTGAAATTTTTTTCAAAATTTTTGAAATTTTTTTCAAAATTTTTGAAATTTTTTTTCAAAATTTTTGAAATTTTTTTCAAAATTTTTGAATTTTTTTTCAAAATTTTTGAAATTTTTTTCAAATTTTTTGAAATTTTTTTTCAAAATTTTTGAAATTTTTTTTTCAAAATTTTTGAAATTTTTTTCAAAATTTTGGAAAATTTTTTTAAAATTTTTGAAATTTTTTTCAAAATTTTTGAATTTTTTTTTTCAAAATTTTTGAAATTTTTTTCAAAATTTTTTAAATTTTTTTCAAAATTTTGAAATTTTTTTTAATAATTTTGAAAATTTTTCAAAATTTTGAAATTTTTGAAATTTTTTTCAAAATTTTTGAAATTTTTTTTCAAAATTTTTGAAATTTTTTTTTTTCAAAATTTTTATAAATTTTTCAAAATTTTTTAAATTTTTTTTTTCAAAATTTTTGAATTTTTTTTTGAAATTTTTTCAAAATTTTTTTTTTTTCAAAATTTTTGAAATTTTTTTTCAAAATTTTTGAATTTTTTTTCAAAATTTTTGAAATTTTTTTTTTTTCAAAATTTTTGAAATTTTTTTTCAAAATTTTTGAAATTTTTTTTCAAAATTTTTGAAATTTTTTTTTCAAAATTTTCAAATTTTTTTTTCAAAATTTTTGAAATTTTTTTTTTGAAATTTTTTGAAATTTTTTTTTTCAAAATTTTTGAAATTTTTTTCAAAATTTTTGAAATTTTTTTCAAAATTTTTGAAATTTTTTTCAAAATTTTTGAAATTTTTTTTTTTTTAAAATTTTGAAATTTTTTTCAAAATTTTTGAAATTTTTTTTCAAAATTTTTGAAATTTTTTTCAAAATTTTTGAAATTTTTTTTTCAAAATTTTTGAAATTTTTTTTCAAAATTTTTGAAATTTTTTTCAAATTTTTGAAATTTTTTTTCAAAATTTTTGAAATTTTTTTTCAAAATTTTTGAAATTTTTTTCAAAATTTTTTGAAATTTTTTTTTCAAAATTTTTGAAATTTTTTTTCAAATTTTTGAAATTTTTTTCAAAATTTTTTTAAAATTTTTCAAAATTTTTGAAATTTTTTTTTCAAAATTTTTGAAATTTTTTTTCAAAATTTTTGAAATTTTTTTTCAAAATTTTTGAAATTTTTTTCAAAATTTTTGAAATTTTTTTTTTTTGAAATTTTTTTAAAAAATTTTTTTTTTCAAAATTTTTGAAATTTTTTTTCAAAATTTTTGAAATTTTTTTCAAAATTTTTGAAATTTTTTTCAAAAATTTTCAAAATTTTGAAAAATTTTTTTTTTTCAAAATTTTTGAAATTTTTTTTTCAAAATTTTTGAAATTTTTTTCAAAATTTTTTGAAATTTTTTTTCAAAATTTTTGAAATTTTTTTTCAAAATTTTGAAATTTTTTTCAAAATTTTGAAAATTTTTTTCAAAATTTTTTTTCAAAATTTTGAAATTTTTTTTTTCAAAATTTTTGAAATTTTTTTTAAATAAATAAATTTTGAAATTTTTTTCAAAATTTTTGAAATTTTTTTCAAAATTTTTGAAATTTTTTTTCAAAATTTTTGAAATTTTTTTCAAATTTTTGAAATTTTTTTTCAAAATTTTTGAAATTTTTTTCAAAATTTTTGAAATTTTTTTTCAAAATTTTTGAAATTTTTTTTTTCAAAATTTTTGAAATTTTTTTCAAAATTTTGAAATTTTTTTTCAAAATTTTTGAAATTTTTTTTATTTTTCAAAATTTTGAAATTTTTTTCAAAATTTTTGAAATTTTTTTCAAAATTTTTGAAATTTTTTTTCAAAATTTTTGAAATTTTTTTTCAAAATTTTTAAATTTTTTCAAATTTTTTGAAATTTTTTTTTCAAAATTTTGGAAATTTTTTTCAAAATTTTTGAAATTTTTTTTTCAAAATTTTTGAAATTTTTTTTCAAATTTTTTTTCAAAATTTTTGAAATTTTTTTCAAAATTTTGAAATTTTTTTTCAAAATTTTTGAAATTTTTTTCAAATTTTTGAAATTTTTTTCAAAATTTTTGAAATTTTTTTTCAAAATTTTTGAAATTTTTTTTCAAAATTTTTGAAATTTTTTTTTTTTTCAAAATTTTTGAAATTTTTTTCAAAATTTTTGAAATTTTTTTCAAAATTTTTGAAATTTTTTTTTTCAAAATTTTTGAAATTTTTTCAAAATTTTTGAAATTTTTTTTCAAAATTTTTGAAATTTTTTTCAAAATTTTTGAAATTTTTTTTCAAAATTTTTGAAATTTTTTTAAAATTTTGAAATTTTTTTTTTTTTTTTTGAAATTTTTTTCAAAATTTTTAATTTTTTTTTCAAAATTTTTTTAATTTTTCAAAATTTTTGAAATTTTTTTCAAAATTTTTGAAATTTTTTTTCAAATTTTTAATTTTTTCAAAATTTTTGAAATTTTTTTCAAAATTTTGGAAATTTTTTTAAATTTTTTGAAATTTTTTTTCAAAATTTTTGAAATTTTTTTTCAAAATTTTTGAAATTTTTTTCAAAATTTTTGAAATTTTTTTCAAAATTTTTGAAATTTTTTTTCAAAATTTTTGAAATTTTTTTTTCAAATTTTTGAAATTTTTTCAAAATTTTGAAATTTTTTTCAAAATTTTTGAAATTTTTTTCAAAATTTTTGAAATTTTTTTTCAAAATTTTTGAAATTTTTTTTCAAAATTTTTGAAATTTTTTTAATTTTCTTCAAAATTTTGGAAATTTTTTTCAAAATTTTTTGAAATTTTTTAAAAAAATTTTGAAATTTTTTTTCAAAATTTTGGAAATTTTTTCCAAATTTCTTTTATTTTCAAAATTTTTGAAATTTTTTTCAAAATTTTTGAAATTTTTTCAAAATTTTGGAATTTTTTTTTCAAAATTTTTGAAATTTTTTTAAAAATTTTTGAATTTTTATACCCCTGCAGAGGGTATATTAATTTTAGCCAGAAGTTTGCAACGCACCTTAGGAGACATCTCCGACCCTATAAAGTATATATATTCTGAATCAGCATCACCAGAGGAGTCGAAAAATGGATGTCCGTCTGTCCGTCCGTCCGTCCGTCCGTCCGTCCGTCCGTCCGTCCGTCTGTTGCAACGCAAACTAGTCTCTCAGTTTTTGAGCTATCTTCATGAAACTTGGCACACAAGCTTCTTATTGCTGTAGGCTGTAAATAAGTCGGAACGAGCCAGATCGTATAGCTGTCATAGAAGCTATCGGACGATTTTTGTTGTTTTTCAAGATATTGCAACAAGATTTGGCAAATCTTATTCTTATTACGTTCTTAATGTGCTGTCAAAATTGTATCAAAATCGGACCACTATAACATATAGCTGCCATAGGAACAATCGGCTGAAATCAGGGTTTTTGTATGCAAACCTGTTTTGTTTTTGGAAATACCGCACATTATCAATACCTTTTTATGTTATACAGTAACCCGCCCTTTGTTTTTCCATTTAAATATCTCAGACCTTTATATTCTATAGCTGTTATAGGAATAATCAGTCAGTCCGTCTGTCTGTTGCAACGCAAATTAGTCCCCCAGTTATTGAGCTATCATCATAAGACTTTGCTCACAAGCTTCTTATTTCTGCCCACTTTAAATAAGTCGGAACGGGTCAGATCGGACTAATATATCGGAGCCTATCGACCGATTTTCGTTATATTTCAAGATATAGCTATCAGGCTTACCACATCCAAATCGAACTTTTTATAACTTATAACGATCAACGATCGGCCTAATGAAAGGTTCTTGTTGCAATTTTATGGAAATCTGAGTACTATTACATGTAGCTGTTAAACAAAAAATCATATAGCTGTTATTCAAACGCATTTTTGAATGAGAACTTTCCAAATTTAGATTTTATGACCAACAGATCCTTTACAACACAAAGACATTCGACCAAATGCTGTTTCTAAGAATTGTATACTGATATATGCAAAACAAAATATATCGGAAAACATAACATTCTTATATGAAACAGTTACAGTTGATAATGTAAGAAATATATACCAGTCCATAACATTTAAATACTTGCATACAATAGTTATAGTTGTTTATAGGAATCCAGCTTTTCCTATTATCGAAATGAAATCAGAAATGATGTTGAAAGGCTAACGTCAGCTGAAAATAATACAAAATTGGTAATATTAGGAGATTTTAACATTTGCCGATCAACAACCACTGATCAGCTCGAGTCTACTTTAAATAATAACAACAAAATGTGCCAACAACAAAACATTTAACTCAAATTGATTGGATATTTTGTGATAACACAATCAAACGGTGCTGCCGCAAACACTTTTCAAACTTGCGACCTTGCCGTTGTGAGGAGGCTGAGTTATTCGAAATTATAAGAGGTTGATATAATCGATGTACTGTTATAATTGTTCAATAAATACCACAGAAACCAGCAGCAATCCAAAGATATTTTATATTTTGTATAACTGCAAGGGTATGAAACCTTCGACAATCCGAAGGTTGCTTTCTTTCTTGTTTTTTCAAAATTTTGGAAATTTTTTTTAAAAATTTTTGAAATTTTTTTCAAAATTTTTGAAATTTTTTCAAATTTTTTAAAATTTTTTTCAAATTTTTTTTCAAAATTTTTGAAATTTTTTTTCAAAATTCTGGAAATTTTTTTTTTTAAATTTTTTGAAATTTTTTTTTTCAAAATATTTTGAAATTTTATTTTTCAAAATTTTGGAAATTTTTTTAAAAATTTTGAAATTTTTTTCAAATATTTTGAATTTTTTTTTAAATTTTTTTTTTCAAAATTTTTATTATTTTTTTCAAAATTTTTGAAATTTTTTTTCAAATTTTTTGAAATTTTTTTTCAAAATTTTGAAATTTTTTTCAAAATTTTTGAAATTTTTTTTTTCAAAATTTTGGAAATTTTTTTTTCAAAATTTTTGAAATTTTTTTCAAAATTTTTGAAAATTTTTTTTCAAAATTTTTGAAATTTTTTTTTTGAAATTTTTTTTCAAAATTTTTGAAATTTTTCCTTTTTTTCAAATTTTTAAAATTTTTTTTCAAATATTTTGAAATTTTTTTCAAAATTTTTGAAATTTTTTTTTCAAAATTTTTGAAATTTTTTTTCAAAATTTTTGAAATTTTTTTTCAAAATTTTTATTTTTTTTATAAATTTTTTCAAAATTTTTGAAATTTTTTTTCAAAATTTTTGGAAATTTTTTTTCAAAATTTTTGAAATTTTTTTTCAAAATTTTTGAAATTTTTTTATTTATTTTTTTGAAATTTTTTTTCAAAATTTTTGAAATTTTTTTCAAAATTTTTGAAATTTTTTTTCAAAATTTTTGAAATTTTTTTTTCAAAATTTTTGAAATTTTTTTCAAAATTTTTTTTTTAAATTTTTTTTTTCAAATTTTTTAAATTTTTTTCAAAATTTTGAAAATTTTTTTCAAATTTTGAAATTTTGAAATTTTTTCAAAATTTTTGAAATTTTTTTTTCAAAATTTTGGAAATTTTTTTTTCAAAATTTTTGAAATTTTTTTTCAAAATTTTTGATTTTTTTTTCAAAATTTTTGAAATTTTTTTCAAAATTTTTGAAATTTTTTTTCAAAATTTTTGAAATTTTTTTTCAAAATTTTTGAAATTTTTTTTCAAAATTTTTGAAATTTTTTTTCAAAATTTTTGAAATTTTTTTTCAAAATTTTTGAAATTTTTTTTCAAAATTTTTGAAATTTTTTTTCAAAATTTTTGAAATTTTTTTTTCAAAATTTTTGAAATTTTTTTTCAAAATTTTTGAAATTTTTTTTCAAAATTTTGGAATTTTTTTTTTCAAAATTTTTGAAATTTTTTTCAAAATTTTTAAATTTTTTTTAAAATTTTTGAAATTTTTTTCAAAATTTTTTAAAATTTTTTTCAAAATTTTTTAATAATTTTTTCAAAATTTTTGAAATTTTTTTTTCAAAATTTTTGAAATTTTTTTCAAAATTTTAATAAATTTTTTCAAAATTTTTGAAATTTTTTTCAAAATTTTTGAAATTTTTTTTTTCAAAATTTTTGAAATTTTTTTCAAAATTTTTGAAATTTTTTCAAAATTTTTGAAATTTTTTTTCAAAAATTTTTTTTTAAATTTTTTCAAAAAAATTTTTTTCAAAATTTTTGAAATTTTTTTTCAAAATTTTTGAAATTTTTTTTCAAATTTTTTTTCAAAATTTTTGAAATTTTTTTCAAAATTTTTGAAATTTTTTTCAAAATTTTGAAATTTTTTTTCAAAATTTTTGAAATTTTTTTCAAAATTTTTGAAATTTTTTTAAATAAATTTTGAAATTTTTTTTCAAATTTTTGAAATTTTTTTATTTCAAATTTTTTTTTTTCAAAATTTTTGAATTTTTTTTCAAAATTTTGGAAATTTTTTTTCAAATTTTTTGAAATTTTTTTTCAAAATTTTTGAAATTTTTTTTCAAAATTTTTGAAATTTTTTTTCAAAATTTTTGAAATTTTTTTCAAATTTTTTTAAAATTTTTTTTTCAAATTTTTGAAATTTTTTTCAAAATTTTTGAAATTTTTTTCAAATTTTGAAAATTTTTTTCAAAATTTTTGAAATTTTTTTTTCAAAATTTTTGAAATTTTTTCAAATTTTTGAAATTTTTTTTTCAAAATTTTTAAATTTTTATTTTTTCAAAATTTTGGAAATTTTTTTTCAAAATTTTTGAAATTTTTTTCAAATTTTTTGAAATTTTTTTTTTAAAATTTTTTTTCAAAATTTTTTTTTCAAAATTTTTAAAATTTTTTTTCAAATTTTTTGAAATTTTTTTTCAAAATTTTTGAAATTTTTTTCAAAATTTTTGAAATTTTTTTTTCAAAATTTTTGAAATTTTTTTTTCAAAATTTTGGAAATTTTTTTTCAAAATTTTTGAAATTTTTTTCAAATTTTTTAAATTTTTTTTTCAAAATTTTTATTTTTTTCAAAATTTTTGAATATTTTTTTTAAATTTTTTGAAATTTTTTTCAAAATTTTTGAAATTTTTTTCAAAATTTTTGAAATTTTTTTTAATATTTTTGGAAATTTTTTTTCAAAATTTTTGAAATTTTTTTTCAAAATTTTGGAAATTTTTTTTCAAAATTTTTTTTTGAAATTTTTTTTTTTCAAATTTTTTGAAATATTATTTTCAAAATTTTGGAAATTTTTTTTCAAAATTTTTGAAATTTTTTTTAAATTTTTTGAATTTTTTTTTCAAAATTTTGAAATTTTTTTCAAAATTTTTTGAAATTTTTTTCAAAATTTTTGAAATTTTTTTTTCAAAATTTTGGAAATTTTTTTCAAATTTTTGAAATTTTTTTTTTCAAAATTTTTGAAATTTTATTTTCAAAATTTTGGAAATTTTTTTCAAAATTTTTGAAATTTTTTAAATTTTAAATTTTTTTTTCAAAATTTTTGAAATTTTTTTCAAAATTTTTGAATTTTTTTTCAAAATTTTTGAAATTTTTTTCAAAATTTTTGAAATTTTTTTTCAAAATTTTTGAAATTTTTTTTCAAAATTTTTGAAAATTTTTTTTCAAAATTTTTGAAATTTTTTTTCAAAATTTTTGATTTTTTTAATTTTTTTCAAAATTTTTGAAATTTTATTTCAAAATTTTTGAAATATTTTTTCAAAATTTTTGAAATTTTTTTTCAAAATATTTTGAAGTTTTTTTTCAAAATTTTTGAAATTTTTTTTCAAAATTTTTGAAATTTTTTTCAAAATTTTTGAAATTTTTTTTCAAAATTTTTGAAATTTTTTTCAAAATTAATTTAAATTTTTTCAAAATTTTCGAAATTTTTTTTCAAAATTTTTGAAATTTTTTTCAAAATTTTGATATTTTTCAAAATTTTTGAATTTTTTTTTCAAAATTTTTGAAATTTTTTTTTAAAATTTTTGAAATTTTTTTTTCAAAATTTTTGAATATTTTTTTCAAAATTTTTGAAATTTTTTTTCAAAATTTTTGAAATTTTTTTTTAAAATTTTTGAAATTTTTTTCAAAATTGTTGAAATTTTTTTTTCAAAATTTTTGAAATTTTTTTCAAAATTTTTGAAATTTTTTTTCAAAATTTTTGAAATTTTTTTCAAAATTTTTGAAATTTTTTTTCAAAGTTTTTGAAATATTTTTTTAAATTTTTTGAAATTTTTTTCAAAATTTTGGATATTTTTTTCAAAATTTTTGAAATTTTTTTTCAAAATTTTGGAAATTTTTATACCCTTGCAGAGGGTATATTAATTTTAGCCAGAAGTTTGCAACGCACCTTAGGAGACATCTCCGACCCTATAAAGTATATATATTCTGAATCAGCATCACCAGAGGAGTCGAAAAATGGATGTCCGTCTGTCCGTCCGTCCGTCCGTCCGTCTGTTGCAACGCAAACTAGTCTCTCAGTTTTTGAGCTATCTTCATGAAACTTGGCACACAAGCTTCTTATTGCTGTAGGCTGTAAATAAGTCGGAACGAGCCAGATCGGACCGATATATCGTATAGCTGTCATAGAAGCTATCGGCCGATTTTTGTTGTTTTTCAAGATATTGCAACAAGATTTGGCAAATCTTATTCTTATTACGTTCCTAATGTGCTGTCAAAATTGTATCAAAATCGGACCACTATAACATATAGCTGCCATAGGAACAATCGGCTGAAATCAGAGTTTTTGTATGCAAACCTGTTTTGTTTTTGGAAATACCGCACATTATCAATACCTTTTAATGTTATACAGTAACCCGCCCTTTGTTTTTCCATATAAATATCTCAGAGGTTTATATTATAGCTGTTATAGGAACAATCAGTCAGTCCGTCTGTCTGTTGCAACGCAAATTAGTCCCCCAGCTATTGAGCCAACATCATGAAACTTTGATCACAAGCTTTTTATTTCTGCCCTCTTTAAATAAGTCGGAACGGGCCAGATCGAACTGATATATCGTATAGCTGTTATGGAGCCTATCGGCCGATTTTCGTTATACTTCAAGATATAGCTATCAGGCTTACCACATCCAAATCGAACTTTTATAACTTATAACGATCAACGATCGGCCTAATGAAGGTTCTTGTTGCAATTTTATGGAAATCTGAGTACTATTACATGTAGCTGTTATACAAAAAATCATATAGCTGTTATTCAAATGCATTTTTGAATGAGAACTTTCCAAATATAGATTTTATGACCAACAGATCCTTTACAACACAAAGACATTCGACCAAATGCTGTTTCTAAGAATGGTATACTGATATATGCAAAACAAAATATATCGGAAAACATAACATTCTTATATGAAACAGTTACAGTTGATAATGTAAGAAATATATACCAGTCCATAACATTTAAATACTTGCATGCAATAGTCATAGTTGTTTATAGGAATCCAGCTTTTCCTATTACAAGGTTTCGAAATGAAATCAGAAATGATGTTGAAATGCTAACGTCAGCTGAAAATAATACAAAATTGGTAATATTAGGAGATTTTAACATTTGCCGATTAACAACCACTGATCAGCTCGAGTCTACTTTAAATAATAACAACAAAATGTGCCAACAACAAAACATTTAACTCAAATTGATTGGATATTTTGTGATAACACAGTAAGCGGTGCTGCCGCAATCACTTATCAAACTCCATATAGTCACCATGACGGCGTGTTCCTTAGCTATAATCACTAATTTAATAATTTATTTTTAAATATTTAGTTAATTAATATATTTTATTATTGTAAATAAAGAATATATGTGCAATGTTGTTTAAGGTATTGTAAATATTCCTCCTCGAGGATTGCGACCTTGCCGTGGTGAGGAGGCTGAGTATTCGAAATTATAAGAGGTTGATATAATCGATGTACTGTTATAATTCTTCAATAAATACCACAGAAACCAGCAGCAATCCAAAGATATTTTATATTTTGTATAACTGCAAGGGTATGAAACCTTCGGCAAGCCGAAGGTAGCCTTGCTTTCTTGTTTTTCAAAATTTTTGAAATTTTTTTCAAATTTTTTTTCAAAATTTTTGAAATTTTTTTTTCAAAATGTTGGAAATTTTTTTCAAATTTTTGATATTTTTATACCCTTCGACCATTGAAAATGGTCAAAAAAGGGTATATTAACTTTGTGCAAAATGTATGTAACAGGCATAAGGAGGCGTGGCAGACCCCATAAAGTATATATATTCTTGCTCAGGATCACTAGCCGAGTCGATTGAGACATGTCCGTCTGTCTGTCCGTCTGTCCGTCCGTCCGTCTGTCCGTCTGTCCGTCTGTCCGTCTGTTTGTTTGAGACAACAGATCTCAGCTATTAAAAAAGCTAGAGACACCAAATTTGGTATGAAGGTTCCTATATTTCCGGGGCAGGTGAAGTTTATGTCAAATGGTTGATGCCACCCCCACCGCCCCCCGCAAATCGGTAATTTACGATTATTAAGCAAAGTGTTAAACTTATAAAGTTTTGCTTTGGTATGTATAAAGCTAAATGCAATATGAAAATGTCCTCCAAATTACAATCCGATTGGACCAATAACACAGAAGTTATTCAAGTCAACGTTTTCAGTACAAATGTTCGGTACGCCGACGTTGACGTTGCGTCGTGTCGCTTTACTCTTTACGCGTGTCGCTGTGTGAGTGCGAGCAAGTAAGCTATATGTAGTAGAAGTATTTGTGCAGAATTCTCTGTTTGAAACTATGAAAGTGGTTACACGTTTGTAACGGATTAAAAAAATTGGGAGAAGGGTATCTTACTGTCGGGCGCCCGACTGTAGCCTTACCCACTTGTTGAATTTTTTTTGAAATTTTTTTTTCAAAATTTTCGAAATTTTTATACCCTTCGACCATTGAAAATGGTCAAAAAAGGGTATACTAACTTTGTGCAAAATGTATGTAACAGGCATAAGGAGGCGTGGCAGACCCCATAAAGTATATATATTCTTACTTAGGATCACTAGCCGAGTCGATTGAGACATGTCCGTCTGTCTGTCCGTCTGTCCGTCTGTCCGTCTGTTTGTTTGAGACAACAGATCTTAGCTATTAAAAAAGCTAGAGACACCAAATTTGGTATGAAGGTTCCTATATATTCGGGGCAGGTGAAGTTTATGTCAAATGTTTGATGCCACGCCCACCGCCCCCGCAAATCGGTTATTTACGATTAAACTTATAAAGTTCTGCTTTGGTATGTATAAAGGTAAATGAAATATGAACATAATCTCCAAATTACAATCCGATCGGACCAAGAACACAGAAGTTATTCAAGTCAACGTTTTCAGTACAAATGTTCGGTACGGGCAGCAGCCGACGCGCTGCTTTGAGCAGTCGACGCCGACGTCGACGTTGCGTCGTGTCGCTTTACTCTTTACGCGCGTCGCTGTGTGAGTGCGAGCGAGTAAGCTATATGTAGTAGAAGTATTTATGCAGAATTCTCTGTTTTAAACTATGAAAGTGGTTACACGTTTGTAACGGATTTTAAAAATTGGGAGAAGGGTATCTTACTGTCGGGCGCCCGACTGTAGCCTTACCTACTTGTTATACCCTTCGACCATTGAAAATGGTCAAAAAAGGGTATACTAACTTTGTGCAAAATGTATGTAACAGGCATAAGGAGGCGTGGCAGACCCCATAAAGTATATATATTCTTGCTCAGGATCACTAGCCGAGTCGATTGAGACATGTCCGTCTGTCTGTCCGTCTGTCCGTCTGTCCGGCTGTCCGTCTGTCCGTCTGTTTGTTTGAGACAACAGATCTCAGCTATTAAAAAAGCTAGAGACACCAACTTTGGTACGAAGGTTCCTATATATCCGGGGCAGGTGAAGTTTATGTCAAATGTTTGATGCCACGCCCGACGCCCCCGCAAATAGGTAATTTACGATTATTTAGCAAAGTATTAAACCCATAAAGTTCTGCTTCGGTTTGTATAAAGCTGAATGCAATATGAACATATTCTCCAAATTACAATCCGATCGGATCAATAACACAGAAGTTATTAAAGTCAACGTTTTCAGTACAAATGTTCGGTACGAGCAGCAGCCGACGCGCTGCTTTGAGCAGTCGACGCCGACGTCGACGTTGCGTCGTGTCGCTTTACTCTTTACGCGCGTCGCTGTGTGAGTGCGAGCGAGTAAGCTATATGTAGTAGAAGTATTTATGCAGAATTCTCTGTTTTAAACTATGAAAGTGGTTACACGTTTGTAACGGATTTTAAAAATTGGGAGAAGGGTATCTTACTGTCGGGCGCCCGACTGTAGCCTTACCTACTTGTTATACCCTTCGACCATTGAAAATGGTCAAAAAAGGGTATACTAACTTTGTGCAAATTGTATGTAACAGGCATAAGGAGGCGTGGCAGACCCCATAAAGTATATATATTCTTGCTCAGGATCACTAGCCGAGTCGATTGAGACATGTCCGTCTGTCTGTCCGTCCGTCCGTCTGTCCGGCTGTCCGTCTGTCCGTCTGTTTGTTTGAGACAACAGATCTTAGCTATTAAAAAAGCTAGAGACACCAAATTTGGCATGAAGGTTCCTATATATTCGGGGCAGGTGAAGTTTATGTCAAATGTTTGATGCCACGCCCACCGCCCCCGCAAATCGGTAATTTACGATTATCAAGCAAAGTATTAAACTTATAAAGTTCTGCTTCGGTATGTATAAAGCTGAATGCAATGTGAACATATCCTCCAAGTTACAATCCGATCGGACCAATAACACAGAAGTTATTCAAGTCAACGTTTTCAGTACAAATGTTCCGTACGGGCAGCAGCCGACGCGCTGCTTTGACGTCGTCGTCGACGTTGCGTCGTGTCGCTTTAATCTTTATGTGCGTCGCTGTGTGAGTGCGAGCGAGTAAGCTATATGTAGTAGAAGAATTTGTGCAGAATTTTTGTTTGAAATTATGAGTATAGTTACACGCTTGTAACGGATTTTAAAAATTGGGAGAAGGGTATCTTACTGTCGGGCGCCCGACTGTAGCCTTATATACTTGTTTTTAGGCCATGGATTTTAAAAAAATACATGGTCTATTAGGTTTGTCGGAATGTGCGTAACAGGCAGAAGGAGACATCTGCGACCCCATAAAGTATATATATTCTTGCTCAGGATCACTAGCCGAGTCGATCTAGCCATGTCTGTCTGTCCGTCTGTCCGTCTGTCCGTCTGTATGAGCGTCTGATTCTCAGCTATTAAGAAAGCTAGACCCTTCAAATTTGGCATGAAGATTCCTGTATATCCTAGGCAGTAAACGTCGTTTTCAAATTTCGGGTACCACGCCCACCGCCCCCGTAAATCAGTAATTTGTGATTATTAAGCAAAGTATTGAAGTCTTAACTTTCTGCTTTGGCATACATATAGATAAATGCGATGTGAACTTATTTTATAAATTGCAACCCGATCGGATAATAAACATAGAAGTTACGCGAGTTAACATTTTCTATAGATTTGTGATGCCTTGCCTGCAAGCTGCTGCCAGCCACGTGCTTTTTCGATCTTTTTAATGCGAAAATGGTTATGGTAACTTAGCCAAGTGGCAAATAGTTGCAGCGATAGTCAAATATGTAGAGCAGCCGGCAACCATGCAATGGGATGGAGGTTCGACCCCTCGGGAAGGCGGTTTGATTTTATTTTTACTTTTTCACTATTTAGAAGTTAATATTTTATTTTTTTTTTTCTCATTATAAAATTTGATTTCATTTATCAAATTTTAACAAATAATCTTATTAAATATAAATAAAGAACACTCGACTTTCTTGTGGTCATTCAATTCAGTATTAGTGTTCTTGTTGTAGAAGACAAATAAGACATTTTTGAGCAAATTGTCTAAAAATGCAATTTTAACATGCGCGCGGAGCGCAGCGACGGTGGTCTAGTTGTTAGGATGACGAACTCCTATGCAAACGGTCAGGGTTCGATTCCCCACGGCGAAAAGAGAATTTGGCTATTTTAATTTTTTATGTGTTGTATTTCATACTTGCTTACATTTATATTTATAAAGCATATGCATTTTTTAAATATTTGCCATTTATTTATATTTATCTAATAATTTATATATTAAGTGTTACATTTTGCCTTTTACGATGTTTTGCCTGCTGTACTTATGCGTGCATGCATACCATACATGCACGCGAAGCTCACACATGCATACATACATATGTATATGCGTGTGAGGCAATGCACAAAACATGAGGCAGGTCTGTGTAATTTTTAACGGACGTCTAAATTAAAGAAGAAGCAGTTGACGCTGGAGTGTGTGTATGTAAAAATTCACATATCTCTCTCTCGTTCTAACTTATGCTATCGACTCTTGATTTTTCGTTATTTTAATTTTTGTTTTTATTATTTTAAACATTTTATTTTAATATATATTTTTTATGGTATATAAAAATAATCTGAAAATCCATGGCCTCTTACAGTCACCGCGTGACTGTAGCCTTTCCGACTTGTTTTTTAAATTTTTGAAATTTTATTTTCAAAATTTTGGAAATTTTTTTCAAAATTTTTGAAATTTTTTTTAAAATTTTTTTTCAAAATTTTTGAAATTTTTATACCCTTCGACCATTGAAAATGGTCAAAAAAGGGTATACTAACTTTGTGCAAAATGTATGTAACAGGCATAAGGAGGCGTGGCAGACCCCATAAAGTATATATATTCTTACTTAGGATCACTAGCCGAGTCGATTGAGACATGTCCGTCTGTCTGTCCGTCTGTCCGTCTGTCCGTCTGTCCGTCTGTTTGTTTGAGACAACAGATCTTAGCTATTAAAAAAGCTAGAGACACCAAATTTGGTATGAAGGTTCCTATATATTCGGGGCAGGTGAAGTTTATGTCAAATGTTTGATGCCACGCCCACCGCCCCCGCAAATCGGTTTTTTACGATTATTAAGCAAAGTATTAAACTTATAAAGTTCTGCTTTGGTATGTATAAAGGTAAATGAAATATGAACATAATCTCCAAATTACAATCCGATCGGACCTATAACACAGAAGTTATTCAAGTCAACGTTTTCAGTACAAATGTTCGGTACGGGCAGCAGCCGACGCGCTGCTTTGAGCAGTTGACGCCGACGTCGACGTTGCGTCGTATCGCTTTACTCTTTACGCGCGTCGCTGTGTGAGTGCGAGCGAGTAAGCTATATGTACTAGAAGTATTTATGCAGAATTCTCTGTTTTAAACTATGAAACTGGTTACACGTTTGTAACGGATTTTAAAAATTGGGAGAAGGGTATCTTACTGTCGGGCGCCCGACTGTAGCCTTACCTACTTGTTATACCCTTCGACCATTGAAAATGGTCAAAAAAGGGTATACTAACTTTGTGCAAAATGTATGTAACAGGCATAAGGAGGCGTGGCAGACCCCATAAAGTATATATATTCTTGCTCAGGATCACTAGCCGAGTCGATTGAGACATGTCCGTCTGTCTGTCCGTCTGTCCGTCTGTCCGTCCGTCCGTCTGTCCGTCTGTCCGTCTGTCCGTCTGTTTGTTTGAGACAACAGATCTTAGCTATTAAAAAAGCTAGAGACACCAAATTTGGTATGAAGGTTCCTATATATTCGGGGCAGGTGAAGTTTATGTCAAATGTTTGATGCCACGCCCACCGCCACCGCAAATCGGTAATTTACGATTATAAAGCAAAGTATTGAACTTATAAAATTATGCTTTGGTATGTATAAAGCTGAATGCAATGTGAACATATCCTCCAAATTACAATCCGATCGGACCAATAACACAGAAGTTATTCAAGTCAACGTTTTCAGTACAAATGTTCGGTACGAGCAGCAGCCGACGCGCTGCTTTGAGCAGTTGACGCCGACGTCGACGTTGCGTCGTGTCGCTTTACTCTTTACGCGCGTCGCTGTGTGAGTGCGGACGAGTATGCTATATGTAATAGAAGAATTTGTGCAGAATTTTTGTTTGAAATTATGAGTATAGTTACACGCTTGTAACGGATTTTAAAAATTGGGAGAAGGGTATCTTACTGTCGGGCGCCCGACTGTAGCCTTACCTACTTGTTTTTTTTTAAATTTTTTAAATTTTATTTTCAAAATTTTGGAAATTTTTTCAAAATTTTTGAAATTTTTTTTAAAAATTTTTAAAATTTTTTTTCAAAATTTTTGAAATTTTTATACCCTTCGACCATTGAAAATGGTCAAAAAAAGGTATACTAACTTTGTGCAAAATGTATGTAACAGGCATAAGGAGGCGTGGCAGACCCCATAAAGTATATATATTCTTGCTCAGGATCACTAGCCGAGTCGATTGAGACATGTCCGTCTGTCTGTCCGTCTGTCCGTCTGTCCGGCTGTCCGTCTGTCCGTCTGTCCGTCTGTCCGTCTGTCCGTCTGTCCGTCTGTTTGTTTGAGACAACAGATCTCAGCTATTAAAAAAGCTAGAGACACCAAATTTGGTATGAAGGTTCCTATATATTCGGGGCAGGTGAAGTTTATGTCAAATGTTTGATGCCACGCCCACCGCCCCCGCAAATCGGTTTTTTACGATTATTAAGCAAAGTATTAAACTTATAAAGTTCTGCTTTGGTATGTATAAAGGTAAATGAAATATGAACATAATCTCCAAATTACAATCCGATCGGACCAAGAACACAGAAGTTATTCAAGTCAACGTTTTCAGTACAAATGTTCGGTACGGGCAGCAGCCGACGCGCTGCTTTGAGCAGTCGACGCCGACGTCGACGTTGCGTCGTGTCGCTTTACTCTTTACGCGCGTCGCTGTGTGAGTGCGAGCGAGTAAGCTATATGTAGTAGAAGTATTTATGCAGAATTCTCTGTTTTAAACTATGAAAGTGGTTACACGTTTGTAACGGATTTTAAAAATTGGGAGAAGGGTATCTTACTGTCGGGCGCCCGACTGTAGCCTTACCTACTTGTTTTTTCAAAATTTTGGAAATTTTTTTCAAAATTTTTTAAATTTTTTTCAAATTTTTTTAAATTTTTTTTCAAAATTTTGGAAATTTTTTTCAAAATTTTTGAATTTTTTTTCAAAATTTTGGAAATTTTTTTCAAAATTTTTGAAATTTTTTCAAATTTTTTCAAAAATTTTGGAAATTTTTTCAACATTTTTGAAATTTTTTTTCAAAATTTTAAAAAATTTTTTGAAATTTTTTATATTTTTTTTTAAAAATTTTGAAATTTTATTTTCAAAATTTTGAAATTTTTTTCAAAATTTTTGAAATTTTTTTAAATTTTTTTTCAAAATTTTTGAAATTTTTTTAAATTTTTGAATTTTTTTAAAAATTTTTTTTCAAAATTTTTGAAATTTTTTTCAAAATTTTGGAAATTTTTTTCAAAATTTTTGAAATGTTTTTCAAAATTTTTGAATTTTTTTTTCAAATTTTTTGAAATTTTTTTTTAAAATTTTAAAAATTTTTTCAAAAATTTTTTGAAATTTTTTTTCAAAATTTAGGAAATTTTTTTCAAAGTTTTTGAAATTTTTTTTTTAAATTATGGAAATTTTTTTCAAAATTTTGGAAATTTTTTTCAAATTTTGGAAATTTGTTTCAAAATTTTTGAAATTTTTTTTCAAAATTTTCGAAATTTTTTTCAAAATTTTTGAAATTTTTTTCAAAATTTTTGAAATTTTTTTCAAAATTTTTGAAATTTTTTTTTTAAAATTTTTGAACTTTTTTTAAAATTTTTTCAAAATTTTTGAAATTTTTTTCAAAATTTTTGAAATTTTTTAAAATTTTTGAAGTTTTTTTTCAAAATTTTGGAAATTTTTTCAAAATTTTGAAATTTTTTTAAAATTTTTTTCAAAATTGTTGAAATTTTTTAAACCCTTCGACCATTGAAAATGGTCAAAAAGGGTATACTAACTTTGTGCAAAATGTATGTAACAGGCATAAGGAGGCGTGGCAGACCCCATAAAGTATATATATTCTTGCTCAGGATCACTAGCCGAGTCGATTGAGACATGTCCGTCTGTCTGTCCGTCTGTCCGTCTGTCCGTCTGTTTGTTTGAGACAACAGATCTCAGCTATTAAAAAAGCTAGAGACACCAAATTTGGTATGAAGGTTCCTATATATTCGGGGCAGGTGAAGTTTATGTCAAATGTTTGATGCCACGCCCACCGCCCCCGCAAATCGGTTTTTTACGATTATTAAGCAAAGTATTAAACTTATAAAGTTCTGCTTTGGTATGTATAAAGGTAAATGAAATATGAACATAATCTCCAAATTACAATCCGATCGGACCAAGAACACAGAAGTTATTCAAGTCAACGTTTTCAGTACAAATGTTCGGTACGGGCAGCAGCCGACGAGCTGCTTTGAGCAGTCGACGCCGACGTCGACGTTGCGTCGTGTCGCTTTACTTTTTTACGCGCGTCGCTGTGTGAGTGCGAGCGAGTAAGCTATAAATGTAGTAGAAGTATTTATGCAGAATTCTCTGTTTTAAACTATGAAAGTGGTTACAAAACGTTTGTAACAGATTTTAAAAATTGGGAAAAGGGGATTTTACAATTTTCGGGCGCCCGACTGAAACCTTTACCTACTTTTGAAATTTTTCAAAATTTTGAAAAATTTTTTTCAAAATTTTTTCAAATTTTTTTTCAAATTTTTTAAATTTTTTTCAAAATTTTGAAAATTTTGAAAAAATTTTTATTTTGAAAATTTTTGTATTTCAAAATTTTTGAAATATTTTTCAAAAATTTTGAAAAAATTTAAAATTTTCAAAAAAATTTTCAAAAATTTTGAAAAATTTTTTCAAAATTTTTGAAAATTTTTTTCAAAAATTTTGAAAAAATTTTTTCAAAAATTTTGAAAAAATTTTTCAAAAATTTTGAAAAAATTTTCAAAATTTTGGAAAAAAAATTTCAAAAATTTTGAAAAAATTTTTAAAAATTTTTATTTCAAAATTTTTGAAAAAATTTTTTAAAATTTTTGAAAAAAATTTCAAAATTTTTTCAAAAATTTTGAAAAATTTTTTTCAAAATTTTGAAAAAATTTTTCAAAAATTTTGGAAAATTGTTTCAAAATTTTTGAAAATTTTTTTCAAAAATTTTGAAAAAAAAATTTTTTCAAAAATTTTGAAAATTTTTTCAAAAAATTTTTTTCAAAATTTTTGAAAATTTTTTCAAAAATTTTGAAAAAAATTTTCAAAAATTTTGAAAAAAAAATTTCAAAAATTTTGAAAATTTATTCAAAATTTTTGAAAATTTTTTCAAAATTTTTGAAAAAAATTTCAAAAATTTTGAAAATTTTGAAAAAATTTTGAAAATTTTGAAAAAAAATTTCAAAAAATTTGGAAAATTTTTTTAAAAATTTTGAAAATTTTTTCAAAAATTTTGGAAAATTTTTCAAAAATTTTGAAAATATTTTCAAAATTTTCGAAAAATTTTTTTCAAAATTGTTGAAAATTTTTCAAAATTTTTGAAAAAAATTTTCAAAATTTTTGAAAATTTTTTTTTAAAATTTTGGAAATTTTTAAAATTTTGAAATTTTTGAAAAAAAAAAAATTTTTTTCAAAAATTTTTGAAAAAAAATTCAAAATTTTGAAAATTTTTTTTAAATTTTTTAAAAAAAATTTTCAAAATTTTGAAAAAATTTTTCAAAAAAAAAAATGAAAAAATTTTTTTTTCAAAAATTTGAAAATTTTTTTTTTAAAATTTTTGAAATTTTTTTCAAAAATTTTTGAAATTTTGTTTTCAAAATTTTTGAAAATTTTTTCAAATTTTTGAAAATTTTTTTCAAAATTTTTGAAATTTTAATTTTTTGAAAAAAATTTGGAAATTTTTTTTCAAAATTTTTGAAAATTTTTTTTTCAAAATTTTGGAAAAAAATTTCAAAATTTTTGAAATTTTTTAAAAATTTTTGAAAATTTTTTTAAAAATTTTGAAAAAATTTTGAAAATTTTGAAAAAAATTTCAAAAATTTTGAAAAAATTTCAAAATTTTTTAAAAATTTCAAAATTTTTGAAAATTTTTTTAAAATTTTTTGAAATTAAAAATTCAAAATTTTTGAAAAATTTTGAAATTTTTTCAAAATTTTTGAAAAAAATTTCAAAAATTTTGAAAATTTTTTTTCAAAATTTTGAAAATTTTTCAAAATTTTTTGAAAAAATTTCAAAATTTTTGAAAAAAATTTCAAAAATTTTGAAAAAATTTTTCAAAAATTTTGAAAAATTTAAAATTTTGAAAAAAATTTTCAAAAATTTTGAAAAAAATTTCAAAATTCAAAAATTTTGAAAAAAATTTCAAAAATTTTGAAAAAAATTTCAAAAATTTTGAAAAAATTTCAAAAATTTTGAAAAAAAATTTCAAAAATTTTGAAAAAAATTTCAAAAAAATTAAAAAACAAGAAAGCAAGGCTACCTTCGGCTTGCCGAAGGTTTCATACCCTTGCAGTTATACAAAATATAAAATATATTTGGATTGCTGCTGGTTGCTGTGGTATTTATTGAACAATTATAACAGTACATCGATTATATCATCCTCTTATAATTTCGAATACTCAGCCTCCTCACCACAACAAGGTCGCAATCCTCGAGGAGGAATATTTACAATACCTTAAACAACATTGCACATATATTCTTTATTTTCAATAAAAAAATAAATGAATTAACTAAATATTTAAAAATAAATTAGTTAATTAGTGATTATAGCTAAGGAACATGCCGTCATGGTGACTATATGGAGTTTGATAAGTGATTGCGGCAGCACCGCTTACTGTGTTATCACAAAATATCCAATCAATTTGAGTTAAATGTTTTGTTGTTGGCACATTTAACAATAGACATAACCCCTTATTATTTAAAGTAGACTCGAGCTGATCAGTGGTTGTTGATCGGTAAATGTTAACATCTTCTAATATTACCAATTTTGTATTATTTTCAGCTGACGTTAGCCTTTCAACATCATTTCTGATTTCATTTCGAAACCTTCTAATATGAAAAGCTGGATTCCTATAAACAACTATGAATATTGTATGCAAGTATTTAAATGTTATGGACTGGTATATGTTTCTTACATTATCAACTGTAACTGTTTCATATAAGAATGTTATGTTTTCCGATATATTTTGTTTTGCATATATCAGTATACCATTCTTAGAAACAGCATTTGGTCGAATGTCTTTGTGTTGTAAAGGATCTGTTGGTCATAAAATCTAAATTTGGAAAGTTCTCATTCAAAAATGCATTTGAATAACAGCTATATGATTTTTTGTATAACAGCTACATGTAATAGTACTCAGATTTCCATAAAATTGCAACAAGAACCTTCATTAGGCCGATCGTTGATCGTTATAAGTTATAAAAGTTCGATTTGGATTTGGTAAGCCTGATAGCTATATCTTGAAATATAACGAAAATCGGCCGATAGGCTCCATAACAGCTATACGATATATCAGTCCAATCTGGCCCGTTCCGACTTATTTAAAGAGGGCAGAAATAAAAAGCTTGTGAGCAAAGTTTCATGAAGATAGCTCAATAACTGGGGGACTAATTTGCGTTGCAACAGACAGACGGACTGACTGATTGTTCCTATAACAGCTATAAAATATATACGTCTGAGATATTTAAATGGAAAAACTAAGGACGGGTTACTGTATAACATTAAAAAGTATTGATAATGTGCGGTATTTCCAAAAACAAAACAGGATTGCATAGAAAAATCCTGATTTCAGCCGATTGTTCCTATGGCAGCTATATGTTATAGTGGTCCGATTTTGATACAATTTTGACAGCATATTAAGAACGTAATAAAAATAAGATTTGCCAAATCTTGTTGCAATATCTTGAAAAACAACAAAAATCGGCCGATAGCTTCTATGACAGCTATACGATATATCGGTCCGATCTGGCTCGTTCCGACTTATTTACAGCCTACAGCAATAAGAAGCTTGTGTGCCAAGTTTCATGAAGATAGCTCAAAAACTGAGAGACTAGTTTGCGTTGCAACAGACGGACGGACGGACGGACGGACGGACGGACGGACGCGGACGGACGGACAAAAATTTTCCGAAAACCAATTTCCAACTTTCCTGGTGATGCTGATTCAGAATATATATACTTTATAGGGTCGGAGATATCTCCTAAGGTGCGTTGCAAAACAAATTTAAAAATTTCAAAATTTGGTAAAAAAATTTCAAAAATTTTGAAAAAAATTTCAAAAATTTTGAAAAAATTTCAAAAAAAAATTTTGAAAAAAAAATTTTGAAAAAATTTCAAAAATTTTGAAAAAAAAAAAAATTTTAAAAATTTTGAAAAAAATTTCAAAAATTTTGAAAAAAATTTCAAAAATTTTGAAAAAAATTTCAAAAATTTTGAAAAAAAATTCAAAAATTTTGAAAAAAAAATTTCAAAAATTTTGAAAAAAAATTTCAAAAATTTTGAAAAAATTTTAAAAAATTTCAAAATAAAAAATTTCAAAAATTTTGAAAAAATTTCAAAAATTTTGAAAAAAAATTTCAAAAATTTTGAAAAAAATTTCAAAAATTTTGAAAAAAAATTTGAAAAAAAAAATCAAAAATTTTGAAAAAAATTTCAAAAATTTTGAAAAAAAAATTCAAAAATTTTGAAAAAAAAAAAAAATTTCAAAAATTTTGAAAAATTTTGAAAAATTTTGAAAATTTTGAAAATTTCAAAAATTTTGAAAAAAAATTTCAAAAATTTTGAAAAAAATTTCAAAAATTTTGAAAAAATTTCAAAATTTTGAAAAAAAATTCAAAAATTTTGAAAAAATTTTCAAAAATTTTGAAAAAAATTCAAAAATTTTGAAAAAAAAAAAATTTCAAAAAAAATTTTGAAAAAAAAAATTTCAAAAATTTTGAAAAAAAATTTTTCAAAAATTTTGAAAAAAAATTTCAAAAATTTTGAAAAAAAATTTCAAAAATTTTGAAAAAATTTCAAAAATTTTGAAAAAATTTGAAAAAAAATTTCAAAAATTTTAAAAAAAAATTTCAAAAATTTTGAAAAAAAAATTTCAAAAATTTTGAAAAAAAATTCAAAAATTTTGAAAAAAATTTCAAAAATTTTGAAAAAAAATTTCAAAAATTTTGAAAAAAATTTTTTGAAAAAAATTTCAAAAATTTTGAAAAAAATTTCAAAAATTTTGAAAAAAATTTCAAAAATTTTGAAAAAAATTTCAAAAATTTTGAAAAAAATTTCAAAAATTTTGAAAAAAATTTCAAAAATTTTGAAAAAAATTTTCAAAAAATTTGAAAAAAAAAATTTTGAAAAAAAATTTTAAAAATTTTGAAAAAAATTAAAAAAATTTTGAAAAAAAATTTCAAAAATTTTGAAAAAAAATTTTGAAAAATTTTGAAAAAAAAATTTCAAAAATTTTGAAAAAAAAAAAATTCAAAAATTTTGAAAAAAAAATTTCAAAAATTTTGAAAAAAATTTCAAAAATTTTGAAAAAAATTTCCAAAATTTTGAAAAAAAAATTCAAAAATTTTGAAAAAAAAAAAAAATTTCAAAAATTTGAAAAAAATTTCAAAAATTTTGAAAAAAAAAATTTCAAAAATTTTGAAAAAAAAATTCAAAAATTTTGAAAAAAAATTTCAAAAATTTTGAAAAAAAAAAATTTCAAAAATTTTGAAAAAAATTTCAAAATTTTGAAAAAAAATTCAAAAATTTTGAAAAAAAATTTCAAAAATTTTGAAAAAAAATTTCAAAAATTTTGAAAAAAAAATTTCAAAAATTTTGAAAAAAAATTTCAAAAAATTTTGAAAAAAATTTCAAAAATTTTGAAAAAAATTTCAAAAAAATTTTGAAAAAAAATTTTTCAAAATTTTGAAAAAAATTTCAAAAATTTTGAAAAAAATTTTTCAAAAATTTTGAAAAAAAATTTCAAAAATTTTGAAAAAAAATTTCAAAAATTTTGAAAAAAATTTCAAAAATTTTGAAAAAAAAATTCAAAAATTTTGAAAAAAATTTCCAAAATTTTGAAAAAAAATTTAAAAAAAATTTTAAAAAAATTTCAAAAATTTTGAAAAAAATTTCCAAAAATTTTGAAAAAAAAATTTTTGAAAAAAATTTGGCGCCCGACAGTAAGATACCCTTCTCCCAATTTTTAAAATCCGTTTAAAAATGTGTTGAAAAAATTTCAAAGTTTGAAAAAATTCTGCAATAAATACTTCTACATAATTTTACCGCTCTCCGGAAAGTGTAACAGCCGACGCAACGTCGACGTCGGCGTCGACTGCTCAAAGCGGCGCGCAAGCTGCTGCCCGTACGGAACATTTGTACTGAAAACGTTGACTTGAATAACTTCTGTGTTCTTGGTCCGATCGGATTGTAATTTGGAGATTATGTTCATATTTCATTTACCTTTATACATACCAAAGCAGAACTTTATAAGTTTAATACTTTGCTTAATAATCGTAAAAAACCGATTTGCGGGGGCGGTGGGCGTGGCATCAAACATTTGACATAAACTTCACCTGCCCCGAATATATAGGAACCTTCATACCAAATTTGGTGTCTCTAGCTTTTTTATACCCTTGCAGAGGGTATATTAATTTTAGCCAGAAGTTTGCAACGCACCTTAGGAGACATCTCCGACCCTATAAAGTATATATATTCTGAATCGGCATCACCAGAGGAGTCGGAAAATGGATGTCCGTCTGTCCGTCCGTCCGTCCGTCCGTCCGTCCGTCCGTCTGTTGCAACGCAAACTAGTCTCTCAGTTTTTGAGCTATCTTCATGAAACTTGGCACACAAGCTTCTTATTACTGTAGGCTGTAAATAAGTCGGAACGAGCCAGATCGGACCGATATATCGTATAGCTGTCATAGAAGCTATCGGCCGATTTTTGTTGTTTTTCAAGATATTGCAACAAGATTTGGCAAATCTTATTCTTATTACGTTCTTAATGTGCTGTCAAAATTGTATCAAAATCGGACCACTATAACATATAGCTGCCATAGGAACAATCGGCTGAAATCAGGGTTTTTGTATGCAAACCTGTTTTGTTTTTGGAAATACCGCACATTATCAATACCTTTTAATGTTATACAGTAACCCGCCTTTTGTTTTTCCATTTAAATATCTCAGACGTTTATATTCTATAGCTGTTATAGGAACAATCAGTCAGTCCGTCTGTCTGTTGCAACGCAAATTAGTCCCCCCAGTTATTGAGCTATCATCATAAAACTTTGCTCACAAGCTTTTTATTTCTGCCCACTTTAAATAAGTCGGAACGGGCCAGATCGGACTAATATATCGGAGCCTATCGACCGATTTTCGTTATATTTCAAGATATAGCTATCAGGCTTACCACATCCAAATCGAACTTTTATAACTTATAACGATCAACGATCGGCCTAATGAAGGTTCTTGTTGCAATTTTATGGAAATCTGAGTACTATTACATGTAGCTGTTAAACAAAAAATCATATAGCTGTTATTCAAACGCATTTTTGAATGAGAACTTTCCAAATTTAGATTTTATGACCAACAGATCCTTTACAACACAAAGACATTCGACCAAATGCTGTTTCTAAGAATTGTATACTGATATATGCAAAACAAAATATATCGGAAAACATAACATTCTTATATGAAACAGTTACAGTTGATAATGTAAGAAATATATACCAGTCCATAACATTTAAATACTTGCATGCAATAGTCATAGTTGTTTATAGGAATCCAGCTTTTCCTATTACAAGGTTTCGAAATGAAATCAGAAATGATGTTGAAAGGCTAACGTCAGCTGAAAATAATACAAAATTGGTAATATTAGGAGATTTTAACATTTGCCGATTAACAACCACTGATCAGCTCGAGTCTACTTTAAATAATAACAACAAAATGTGCCAACAACAAAACATTTAACTCAAATTGATTGGATATTTTGTGATAACACAGTAAGCGGTGCTGCCGCAATCACTTATCAAACTCCATATAGTCACCATGACGGCGTGTTCCTTAGCTATAATCACTAATTTAATAATTTATTTTTAAATATTTAGTTAATTAATATATTTTATTATTGTAAATAAAGAATATATGTGCAATGTTGTTTAAGGTATTGTAAATATTCCTCCTCGAGGATTGCGACCTTGCCGTGGTGAGGAGGCTGAGTATTCGAAATTATAAGAGGTTGATATAATCGATGTACTGTTATAATTCTTCAATAAATACCACAGAAACCAGCAGCAATCCAAAGATATTTTATATTTTGTATAACTGCAAGGGTATTAAACCTTCGGCAAGCCGAAGGTAGCCTTGCTTTCTTGTTTTTCAAAATTTTTGAAATTTTTTTCAAAATTTTTTTAAATTTTTTTACAAATTTTTTCAAACAGTTTTTTGAAATTTTTTGAAATTTTTTCAAAAGATTTTTTTCAAAATTTTTGAAATTTTTTTCAAAATTTTGGAATTTTTTTCAAAATTTTTGAAGTCTGTTTTCAAATTTTTCAAATTTTTTTCAAAATTTTTGAAATTTTTTTTTGAAAATTTTGAAATTTTTTTCAAATTTTTGAAATTTTTTTCAAAATTTTGAAATTTTTTTTCAAAATTTTTGAAATTTTAATTTTCAAAATTTTTTGAAATTTTTTTCAAAGTTTTTGAAACAAAAATTTTGAAATTTTTGAAATTTTTTTCAAAATTTTTTGAAATTTTTTTTCAAAATTTTTGAAATTTTTTTTCAAAAACTGAAATTTTTTTTCAAAATTTTTGAAATTTTTTTTCAAAATTTTTGAAATTTTTTTCAACATTTTTGAAAATTTTTTCAACAATTTTTGAAATTTTTCAAAATTTTTGAAATTTTTTTCAAAATTTTTGAAATTTTTTTCAAATTTTTTTTCAAATTTTTGAAATTTTTCAAAATTTTTAAATTTTTTTTAAAATTTTAAATATTTTTTTAAATTTTTTGAAATTTTTTTTTTCAAAATTTTGAAATTTTTTTTCAAATATTTTTGAAATTTTTCAAAATTTGTTTCAATATTTTTTAAATTTTTTTTTCAAAATTTTTGAAATTTTTTCAAAATTTTTGAAAATCTTTTCTAAAATTTTTGAAATTTTTTTCAAAATTTTGAAAATTTTTCAAAATTTTTGAAATTTTTTCAAAATTTTTTTGTTGAATTTTTTTCAAAATTTTTGAAATTTTTTTCAAAATTTTTTGAAATTTTTTTTCAAAATTTTTGAAATTTTTTTCAAAAATTTTTGAAATTTTTTCAAAATTTTTGAAATTTTTTTTCAAAATTTTTTGAAATTTTTTTCAAAATTTTTGAAATTTTTTCAAAATTTTTGAAATTTTTTTCAAAATTTTATCAAATTTTTTTTCAAAATTTTTGAAATTTTTTTCAAAATTTTTGAAATTTTTTTTTCAAAATTTTTGAAATTTTTTTTTAAAAATTTTCAGAGATTTTTTTTCAAATTTTTGAAATTTTTTTTCAAAATTTTTGAAATTTTTTTTTTCAAAATTTTTGGAAATTTTTTCAAAATTTTGGAAATTTTTCTTCTTTTCAAATCTTTGAAATTTTTTTCAAAATTTTGGAAATTTTTTTCAAAATTTTTGAACTTTTTTCAATTGTTGAAACTTTGCAAAACTTCTTACATCTGTAAATAATTCTAAAAATATTCGAAACTTTTTTTTCAAATCGATTTTTGAAATTTTTTTTCAAAATTTTTGAAATTTTTTCAAAATTTTGGAAATCTTTTTTTCAAAATTTACGTTCTTTTAATTTGCTTGTCAAAATTGTATCAAAATTTTGAAATCCACTATAACATATAGCTGCCATAGGAACAATCGGCTGAAACCAGGGTTTTTATGCAAACCTGTTTTGTTTTTTTGGAAATACCGCACATTATCAATACCTTTTAGATGTTATACAGTAACCCGCCTTTTGAATTTTCCATTTAAATATCTCCAGACGTTTATATTCTATAAGCTGTTATAGGAACAATCAGTCAGTCCGTCTGTCTGTTGCAACGCAAATTAGTCCCCCAGTTATTGAGCTATCATCATAAAACTTTGCTCACAAGCTTCTTTATTTCTGCCCACTTTAAATAAGTCGGAACGGGCCAGATCGGACTAATATATCGTATGCGTAGGAGCCTATCGACCGATTTTCGTTATATTTCAAGATATAGCTATCAGGCTTACCACATCCAAATCGAACTTTTTATAACTTATAACGATCAACGATCGGCCTAATGAAGGTTCTTGTTGCAATTTTATGGAAATCTGAGTACTATTACATGTAGCTGTTAAACAAAAAATCATATAGCTGTTATTCAAATGCATTTTTGAAGAGAACTTTCCAAATTTAGATTTTATGACCAACAGATCCTTTACAACACAAAGACATTCGACCAAATGCTGTTTCTAAGAATTGTATACTGATATATGCAAAACAAAATATATCGGAAAACATAACATTCTTATATGAAACAGTTACAGTTGATAATGTAAGAAATATATACCAGTCCATAACATTTAAATACTTGCATACAATAGTCATAGTTGTTTATAGGAATCACTTTCCTATTACAAGGTTTCGAAATGAAATCAGAAATGGCTAACGTCAGCTGAAAATAATACAAAATTGGTAATATTAGGAGATTTTAACATTTGCCGATCAACAACCACTGATCAGCTCGAGTCTACTTTAAATAATAACAACAAAATGTTGCCAACAACAAAACATTTAACTCAAATTGATTGGATATTTTGTGATAACACAGTAAGCGGTGCTGCCGCGGTCACTTTGCAATCCAATAGTCACCATGACCTAGCTATAATCACTATTTAATAATTAAAAGTAAATAAGTAATAAAAAAGCAGTTGTTTGATTGCAAAACCTCCCATGCGCCTGCCGTGGTGAGGAGGCTGAGTATTCGAAATTATAAGAGGTTGATATAATCGATGTACTGTTATAATTCTTCAATAAATACCACAGAAACCAGCAGCAATCCAAAGATATTTTATATTTGTATAACTGCAAGGGTATGAAACCTTCGGCAAGCCGAAGGTAGCCTTCTTTCTTGTTTTTTCAAAATTTTTGAAATTTTTTTAAATTTTTTAAATTTTTTTTAAAATTTTTGAAATTTTTTTTTCAAAATTTTTGGAAGTTTTTTCAAAATTTTTGAAATTTTTAAATTTTGAAATTTTTTTCAAATTTTTAATTTTTCAAAATTTTGAAATTTTTTTCAAATTTTGAAATTTTTTTCAAAATTTTGAAATTTTTTTCAAAATTTTTGAAATTTTTTCAAAATTTTTGAAATTTTGTTTCAAAGTTTTTTGAATTTTTCAAAATTTTTTCAAAATTTTTTCAAAATTTTTGAAATTTTTTGATTTTTCAAAATTTTTGAAATTTTTTCAAAATTTTTGAAATTTTCAAAATTAGATTTTGGGAAAAATTTTTCAAAATTTTTGGGTTTCAAAATTTTTGAAATTTTTTTTCAAAATTTTTGAAATTTTTTCAAAATTTTTGAAATTTTAATTTCAAAATTTTTGAAATTTTTTTTAAAAAATTTTGAAATTTTTTTTCAAAATTTTTGAAATTTTTTTTTAAAAATTTTTTTTGGTTGTCAAAATTTTTAGATTTGAAATTTTTTAAAATTTTTGAAATTTTTGGGAGTCTTCAAAATTTTTGAAGACTTTTTTTTGTTGAAAATTTTTTTGAAAATTTTTGTTTTTTCAAAATTTTTGAAAGTTTTTTCAAAATTTTTGAAATTTTTTTTAAGTTTCAAAATTTTTTTCAAATTTTAAATTTTTTCAAAATTTTTGAAATTTTTTTCAAAATTTTTGAAATTTTTTTCAAAATTTGTTCAAATTTTTGAGTTTTTCAAAATTTTTGAAATTTTGTTTTCAAAATTTTTTGAAATTTTTTTTCAAAATTTTTGAAATTTTTTTTTAAATTTTTAAAATTTTTGAACTTTTTTTTTAAAATTTTTGAAATTTTTTTTTCAAAATTTTTGTCAAATTTTTTCAGATTTTTGAAATTTGGTTTTTTCAAAATTTTTGAAATTTTTTTCAAAATTTTTGAAATTTTTTTCAAAATTTTTGAAATTTTTTGAAAATTTTTAATATTTTTTCAAGTTTTTCGAAATTTTTTTCAAATTTTTGAAATTTTTTTCAAAATTTTGAAATTTTTTTTCAAAATTTTTAAATTTTTTAAATTTTTTTTTATTTTCGAAATTTGTTGGTGTTTCTTTCAAAATTTTTCAAATTTTTTTCAAAATTTTTGGGATTTTTTTTCAAAATTTTTGGAGAATTTTTTTCAAATTTTCTTTGAAAATTTTTCCTTCAAATTTTTTTGTTTTCAAAATTTTGGAAATTTTTTCAAATTTTTTGAAATTTTTTTTCAAAATTTTTGAAATTTTTTTCAAAATTTTTGAAATTTTTTTCAAATTTAAAATTTTTGCAAAATTTTTTTTTTTTTTTCAAAATTTTTGAAATTTTTTTTTCAAATTTTTGAATTTTTTTCAAAATTTTTTGAAATTTTTTTCAAAATTTTGAAATTTTTTTTTCAAAATTTTTGAAATTTTTTTTCAAAATTTTAGAAATTTTTTAAAATTTTTGAAATTTTTTTCAAAATTTTTGAAATTTTTTCAAAATTTTTTCAAAATTTTTTTTTCAAAATTTTTGAAATTTTTTTTCAAAATTTTTAAATTTTTTTTTCAAAATTTTTGAAATTTTTTTCAAAATTTTTGAAATTTTTTTCAAAATTTTTGAAATTTTTTCAAAATTTTTGAAATTTTTTTTAAAAATTTTTGAAAATTTTTTTCAAAATTTTTGAAATTTTTTTTTCAAAATTTTTGAAATTTTTTTTGTTTCAAAATTTTTGAAATTTTTTTTGAAATTTTTTTTTTCAAAATTTTTGAAATTTTTTTTTTCAAAATTTTGAAATTTTTTTCAAAATTTTTGAAATTTTTTTCAAATTTTTTGAAATTTTTTTTTCAAAATTTTTGAAATTTTTTTTCAAAATTTTTTAAATTTTTTTAAAAATTTTTTTTCAAAATTTTTCAAAATTTTGAATTTTTATTTTCAAAATTTTTGAAATTTTTTTTTTCAAAATTTTTGAAATTTTTTTCAAAATTTTTTGAATTTTTTTCAAAATTTTTGAAATTTTTTTCAAATTTTTTGAAATTTTTTTTCAAAATTTTTGAAATTTTTTTTCAAAATTTTTGAAATTTTTAATTTTTAAATTTTTTTTGAAATTTTATTTTTCAAAATTTTTGAAAATTTTTTTTCAAAATTTTTTGAAATTTTTTTTCAAAATTTTTTGAAATTTTTTTTTGATTCAAAATTTTTGAAATTTTTTTAAAATTTTTGAAATTTTTAAAATTTTCAAAATTTTTGAAATTTTTTTTTTCAAAATTTTTGAAATTTTTTTTTAAAATTTGTTTTTTTCAAAATTTTTGAAATTTTTTTTCAAAATTTTTGAAATTTTTTTCAAAATTTTTGAAATTTTTTAAAATTTTGAAATTTTTTTCAAAATTTTTGAAATTTTTTTTTTCAAATTTTTTTGAAATTTTTTTTTAAAATTTTGAAATTTTTTTCAAAATTTTTTGTAAAATTTTTAATTAATTTTGAAATTTTTTTCAAATTTTTTTTTCAAATTTTTTAAAATTTTTTTAAATATTTTTCAAAATTTTTGAAATTTTTTTTTCAAAATTTTTTGAAATTTTTTTCAAAATTTTTGAAATTTTTTTCAAAATTTTTTGAAATTTTTTCTAAAATTTTTGAAATTTTTTTTCAAAATTTTTGAAATTTTTTTTCAAAATTTTTGAAATTTTTTTTTTTAAAAATTTTTGAAATTTTTTCAAAATTTTTTGAAATTTTTTTTTCAAAATTTTTGAAATTTTTTTCAAAATTTTTGAAATTGTTTTTTTCAAAATTTTTGAAATTTTTTTTCAAAATTTTTGAAATTTTTTTTCAAAATTTTAGAAATTTTTTTTGCAAAATTTTTTAAAATTTTTGAAATTTTTTTGAAATTTTTTTTCAAAATTTTTTTCAAAATTTTTTTTTCAAAATTTTTTTTTGAAATTTTTTTTTCAAAATTTTTGAAATTTTTTTTTGAAATTTTTTTTCAAAATTTTTGAAATTTTTTTCAAAATTTTGGAATTTTTTTTTTTTCAAAATTTTTGAAATTTTTTTTTTCAAAATTTTTGAAATTTTATTTTCAAAATTTTTGAAATTTTTTTCAAAATTTTTGAAATTTTTTTAAATTTTTTGAAATTTTTTTTCAAAATTTTTTGAAAGTTTTTTTCAAAATTTTCGAAATTTTTTTTTTTCAAAATTTTTGAAATTTTTTTTCAAAATTTTTGAAATGTTTTTTTTTTTTCAAATTTTTGAAATTTTTTCAAAATTTTTGAAATTTTTTTAAAAAATTTTGAAATTTTTTCAATTTTATTTTTTCAAAATTTTTGAAATTTTTTTCAAAATTTTTGAAATTTTTTTTTTTTTTTTTTTAAAATTTCAATTTTTTATTTTTTATTTTTTTTTTTAAATTTAAATTTTTTTTTTTTTTATCAAAATTTTTGAAATTTTTTTTCAAAATTTTTGAAATTTTTTCCAAATTTTTTTTAAAAAATAATTTTTCAAAATTTTTTTCAAAATTTTTTTTATTTTCAAAATTTTTTGAAATTTTTTTTAAATTTTAATTTTTTGAAATTTTTCAAAATTTTTGAAATATTTTTTTTCAAAATTTTGAAATTTTTTTCAAAATTTTTTGAATTTTTTTCAAATTTTTGAAATTTTTTTTCAAAATTTTTGAAATTTTTTTTTTCAAAATTTTTGAAATTTTTTATTCCAAAATTTTTGAAATTTTTTTTTAATTGAAATTTTTTTTGAAAATTTTTTATTAATTGTTTTCAAAATTTTTGAAATTTTTTTTCAAAATTTTTGAAATTTTATTTTTTTCAAAATTTTTGAAATTTTTTCAAAATTTTTGAAATTTTTTTTATAAAAATTCAAAATTTTTGAATTTTTTTTTTCAAAATTTTTGAAATTTTTTTCAAAATTTTTGAAATTTTTTTCAAAATTTTTGAAATTTTTTTCAAAATTTTTTTTTTTCAAAATTTTTAAATTTTTTTCAAATTTTTTGAAATTTTTAAATTTTTTCAAAATTTTTTGAAATTTTTTTCAAATTTTTGAAATTTTTTTTTCAAAATTTTTGAAATTTTTTTTTTCAAAATTTTTGAAATTTTTTTAAAATTTTGAAATTTTTTGAAATTTTTTTCAAAATTTTTTGAAATTTTTTTTTTCAAAATTTTTGAATTTTTTTTTCAAAATTTTTGAAATTTTTTTATAAAATTTTCAAAATTTTGAAATTTTTTTCAAAATTTTTTGAAATTTTTTTTCAAAATTTTTGAAATTTTTTTCCAAAATTTTTGAAATTTTTTTTAAAATTTTTAAAATTTTTTGAAATTTTTTTTTACCTTGAAATTTTTTTCAAAATTTTTGAAATTTTTTTTCAAAATTTTTGAAATTTTTTTTTTAAAATTTTTGAAATTTTTTTTTCAAAATTTTTGAAATTTTTTTCAAAATTTTTGAAATTTTTTTAAAATTTTTTCAAAATTTTTGAAATTTTTTTTTTCAAAATTTTTGAAATTTTTTTCAAAATTTTTGAAATTTTTTTCAAAATTTTTGAAATTTTTTTCAAAATTTTTGAAATTTTTTTTCAAAATTTTTGAAAATTTTTTTGAAATTTTTTTTTCAAAATTTTTGAAATTTTTTTTCAAAATTTTTGAAATTTTTTTTCAAAATTTTTTTTTTTTTTTTTTTTCAAAATTTTTGAAATTTTTTCAAAATTTTTGAAATTTTTTTAATTTTTTTTTCAAAAATTTTGAAATTTTTTTTCAAAATTTTGAAATTTTTTTTTCAAAATTTTTGAAATTTTTTTTCAAAATTTTTGAAATTTTTTTCAAAAATTTTTGAAATTTTTTTTCAAAATTTTTGAATTTTTTTGAATTTTTTTTTCAAAATTTTTGAAATTTTTTTTTCAAAATTTTTGAAATTTTTTTCAAAATTTTTGAAATTTTTTTTAAATTTTGAAATTTTTGAAATTTTTTTTTCAAAATTTTAATTTTCAAATTTTTAAATTTTTTTAAATTTTGAAATTTTTTTCAAATTTTTTTTCAAATTTTTTTTCAAAATTTTGATTTCAAAATTTTTTTTTTTCAAAATTTTTGAAATTTTTTTTCAAAATTTTTTGAAATTTTTTTTTCAAAATTTTTGAAATTTTTTTTCAAAATTTTGGAAATTTTTTCAAAATTTTTGAAATTTTTGAAATTTTTTTCAAAATTTTTTTCAAAATTTTTGAAATTTTTTTCAAAATTTTTGAAATTTTTTTTCAAAATTTTTGAAATTTTTTCAAAATTTTTGAAATTTTTTTAAAATTTTTGAAATTTTTTTTCAAAATTTTTGAAATTTTTTTTCAAAATTTTTGAAATTTTTTTTCAAAATTTTTCGAAATTTTTTTTCAAAATTTTTGAAATTTTTTTTTTCAAAATTTTTGAAATTTTTTTTCAAAATTTTTGAAATTTTTTCAAAATTTTTGAAATTTTTTTTCAAAATTTTGGAAATTTTTTTCAAAATTTTTGAAATTTTTTTCAAAATTTTTGAAATTTTTTTTTCAAAATTTTTGAAATTTTTTTTCAAAATTTTTAAATTTTTTTTTCAAAATTTTTGAAATTTTTTCAAAATTTTTGAAATTTTTTTTCAAAATTTTGAAATTTTTTTCAAAATTTTTGAAATTTTTTTTTAATTTTTTTAATTTTTTCAAAATTTTTAAATTTTTTTTTTTTTAATTTTTGAAATTTTTTTCAAAATTTTTGAAATTTTTTTCAAAATTTTTGAAATTTTTTTTTTCAAATTTTTGAAAATTTTTTTGAATTTTTTTTCAAAATTTTTGAATTTTTTTCAAAATTTTTGAAATTTTTTTTCAAAATTTTTTAATATTTTTCAAAATTTTTGAAATTTTTTTTCAAAATTTTTGAAATTTTTTTTTTCAAAATTTTTGAAATTTTTTTCAAAATTTTTGAAATTTTTTCAAAATTTTTTGAAATTTTTTTTCAAAATTTTGAAATTTTTTTCAAAATTTTTGAAATTTTTTTCAAAATTTTTTTGAAATTTTTTTTTCAAAAATTTTTGAAATTTTTTTCAAAATTTTTGAAATTTTTTTCAAAATTTTCGAAATTTTTTTCAAAATTTTTTGAAATTTTTTTTCAAAATTTTTGAAATTTTTTTTTCAAATTTTTTGAAATTTTTATTTTTTCAAAATTTTTGAAATTTTTTTTCAAAATTTTTGAAATTTTTTTTCAAAATTTTTGAAATTTTTTTCAAAATTTTTGAAATTATTTTTTTCAAAATTTTTGAAATTTTTTTCAAAATTTTTGAAATTTTTTTTTCAAAATTTTTGAAATTTTTAATATTTTTTTTTCAAAATTTTTGAAATTTTTTTTCAAAATTTTGAAATTTTTTTTTTTCAAATTTTTGAAATTTTTTTCAAAATTTTGAAATTTTTTTCAAAATTTTTGAAATTTTTTTCAAAATTTTTGAAATTTTTTTTAAAATTTTGAAAATTTTTTTTCAAAATTTTTGAAATTTTTTTCAAAATTTTTGAAATTTTTTTTTTCAAAATTTTTGAAATTTTTTTCAAAATTTTTGAAATTTTTTTTTTCAAATTTTTGAAATTTTTTTCAAAATTTTTGAAATTTTTTTCAAAATTTTTGAAATTTTTTTTTCAAAATTTTTGAAATTTTTTCAAAATTTTTGAAATTTTTTTCAAAATTTTTGAAATTTTTTTTCTTAAAATTTTTGAAATTTTTTTTCAAAATTTTTGAAATTTTTTTTCAAAATTTTTGAAATTTTTTTCAAAATTTTTGAAATTTTTTTCAAAGTTTTTTTCAAAATTTTTGAAATTTTTTTTCAAAATTTTTGAAATTTTTTTTTAAAAATTTTTGAATTTTTTTTCAAAATTTTTGAAATTTTTTTTCAAAATTTTTTGAAATTTTTTTTCAAAATTTTTGAAATTTTTTTCAAAATTTTTGAAATTTTTTTCAAAATTTTTTAAAATTTTTTTTTCAAAATTTTTGAAATTTTTTTTTTTTCAAAATTTTTGAAATTTTTTTTTCAAAATTTTTGAAATTTTTTTCAAAATTTTTGAATTTTTTTTCAAAATTTTTGAAATTTTTTTCAAATTTTTTGAAATTTTTTTTTTCAAATTTTTTGAAATTTTTTTCAAAATTTTTGAAATTTTTTTCAAAATTTTTGAAATTTTTTTCAAAATTTTTTGAAATTTTTTTTTCAAAATTTTTGAAATTTTTTAAAATTTTTGAAATTTTTTGAAATTTTTTTTCAAAATTTTTGAAATTTTTTTCAAAATTTTTGAAATTTTTTTTTTCAAATTTTTTAAATTTTTTTTTTTCTAAAATTTTTGAAATTTTTTTCAAAATTTTTTGAAATTTTTCAAAATTTTTGAAATTTTTTTTTCAAAATTTTTGAAATTTTTTTCAAAATTTTTGAAATTTTTTTTTTCAAAATTTTTGAAATTTTTTTTTCAAATTTTTTGAAATTTTTTTCAAAATTTTTGAAATTTTTTTCAAAATTTTGGAATTTTTTTCAAAATTTTTAAATTTTTTTTAAATATTTATTTTTTCAAAATTTTTTTCAAAATTTTGAATTAATTTTTCAAAATTTTTGAAATTTTTTTTCAAAATTTTTGAAATTTTTTTTTTAAATTTTTGAAATTTTTTTCAAAATTTTTGAATTTTTTGAAATTTTTTCAAAATTTTTTAAATTTTTTTCAAAATTTTTGAAATTTTTTTCAAAATTTTTGAAAATTTTTTTCAAAATTTTTGAAATTTTTTTTTTCAAAATTTTTTAAATTTTTTTCAAAATTTTTGAAATTTTTTTCAAAATTTTTGAAATTTTTTTCAAAATTTTTGGAAATTTTTTTTTTTCAAAATTTTTGAAATTATTTTTCAAAATTTTTGAAATTTTTTTCAAAATTTTTGAAATTTTTTTCAAAATTTTTTCAAATTTTTTTCAAAATTTTTTTCAAAATTTTTTTTTTTCAAAATTTTTGAAGTTTTTTTCAAAATTTTTGAAATTTTTTCAAATTTTTTGAAATTTTTTTACCTAAATTTTGAAATTTTTTTCAAAATTTTTTATTTTTTAATTTTTCAAAATTTTTGAAATTTTTTTTTCAAAATTTTTGAAATTTTTTTCAAAATTTTTTAAATTTTTGTTTTTCAAAATTTTTGAAATTTTTTTTCAAAATTTTTGAAATTTTTTTCAAAATTTTTGAAATTTTTTTCAAAATTTTTGAAATTTTTTCAAAATTTTTGAAATTTTTTTCAAAATTTTTGAAAATTTTAAATTTTTGAAATTTTTTAATTTGAAATTTTTTCAAAGTTTTTTTGAAATTTTTTTTCAAAATTTTGAAATTTTTTTTCAAAATTTTTGAAATTTTTTTTTCAAAATTTTGAAATTTTTTCAAAATTTTTGAAATTTTTTTTCAAAATTTTTGAAATTTTTTTTCAAAATTTTGAAATTTTTTCCAAATTTTTTGAAATTTTTTCCTAAAATTTTTGAAATTATTTCAAAATTTTTTGAAATTTTTTTAAATTTTTGAAATTTTTTTTTCAAAATTTTTGAAATTTTTTTCAAAATTTTTTAAATTTTTTTTTCAAAATTTTTTTAATTTTTTTTCAAAATTTTTGAAATTTTTTTCAAAATTTTTGAAATTTTTTTCAAAATTTTTGAAATTTTTTCAAAATTTTTGAAATTTTTTTCAAAATTTTTTTTTTTTCAAAATTTTTGAAATTTTTTTTTCAAAACTTTTTGAAATTTTTTTTTCAAAATTTTGAAATTTTTTTTCAAAATTTTTGAAATTTTTTTTTCAAAATTTTTGAATTTTTTTTCAAAAATTTTGAAATTTTTTTTCAAAATTTTTGAAATTTTTTTTTTTTCAAAATTTTTGAAATTTTTTTCAAACCTTTGCAGAGGGTATATTAATTTTAGCCAGAAGTTTGCAACGCACCTTAGGAAATCTCTCCGACCCTATAAAGTATATATATTCTGAATCGGCATCACCAGAGGAGTCGGAAAATGGTTGTCCGTCGGTCCGTCTCTCTGTCCGTCCGTCCGGTCCGCTCCGCGTCCGTTTTTCGGTCCGTCCAAATCCTCCCGTCCGTCCGTCCGTCCGTCCGTCCGTCCGTCTGTTGCAACTGACCAAACTAGTCCTCAGATTTTTTAATACCCTTCGACCATTGAAAATGGTCAAAAAAGGGTATACTAAACTTTGTGCAAAATGTATGTAACAGGCATAAGGAGGCGTGGCAGACCCCATAAAGTTATATATATTCTTGCTCAGGATCACTAGCCGAGTCGATTGAGACATGTCCGTCTGTCTGTCCGTCTGTCCGTCTGTCCGTCTGTATGAGACAACAGATCTCAGCTGTTAAAAAAGCTAGAGATACCAAATTTGGCATGAAGGTTCCTGTAAATCATAGGCAGATAAAGTTTATTTCAAATTTTTGATGCCACGCCCACCGCCCCCGCAAATCGGTTATTTGCGATTATTAAGCAAAGTATTAAATCCATAACGTTCTACTTTGGTATGTATAAAGCTAAATGCAATATGAACATATCCTCCAAATTACAATCCGATCGGACCTATAACACAGAAGTTATTCAAGTCAACGTTTTCAGTACAAATGTTCGGTACGGGCCAGCCAGCCGACGCGCTGCTTTGAGCAGTCGACGCCGACGTCGACGTTGCGTCGTGTCGCTTTTCTCCTTTACGCGCGTCGCTGTGTGAGGTGCGAGCGAGTAAGCTATATGTAGTAGAAGTATTTATGCAGAATTCTCTGTTTTAAACTATGAAACTGGTTACACGTTTGTAACGGATTTTAAAAATTGGGGAGAAGGGTATCTTACTGTCGGGCGCCCGACTGTAGCCTTACCAACTTTTTATACCCTTCGACCATTGAAAATGGTTAAAAAAAGGGTATACTAACTTTGTGCAAAATGTATGTAACAGGCATAAGGAGGCGTGGCAGACCCCATAAAGTATATATATTCTTGCTCAGGATCACTAGCCGAGTCGATTGAGACATGTCCGTCTGTCTGTCCGTCTGTCCGTCTGTCCCGTCCGGTCCGTCTGTCCGTCTGTCCGTCTGTTTGTTTGAGACAACAGATCTCAGCTATTAAAAAAGCTAGAGACACCAACTTTGGTACGAAGGTTCCTATATATCCGGGGCAGGTGAAGTTTATGTCAAATGTTTGATGCCACGCCCACCGCCCCCGCAAAAAGGTAATTTACGATTATTTAGCAAAGTATTAAACCCATAAAGTTCTGCTTCGGTTTGTATAAAGCTGAATGCAATATGAACATATTCTCCAAATTACAATCCGATCGGATCAATAACACAGAAGTTATTAAAGTCAACGTTTTCAGTACAAATGTTCGGTACGGGCAGCAGCCGACGCGCTGCTTTGAGCAGTTGACGCCGACGTCGACGTTGCGTCGTATCGCTTTACTCTTTACGCGCGTCGCTGTGTGAGTGCGAGCGAGTAAGCTATATGTACTAGAAGTATTTGTGCAGAATTCTCTGTTTGAAATTATGAGTGTGGTTACACGTTTGTAACGGATTTGGAAAATTGGGAGAAGGGTATCTTACTGTCGGGCGCCCGACTGTAGCCTTACCCACTTGTTTTTGAGCTATCTTCATGAAACTTGGCACACAAGCTTCTTATTACTGTAGGCTGTAAATAAGTCGGAACGAGCCAGATCGGACCGATATATCGTATAGCTGTCATAGAAGCTATCGGCCGATTTTTGTTGTTTTTCAAGATATTGCAACAAGATTTGGCAAATCTTATTCTTATTACGTTCTTAATGTGCTGTCAAAATTGTATCAAAATCGGACCACTATAACATATAGCTGCCATAGGAACAATCGGCTGAAATCAGGGTTTTTGTATGCAAACCTGTTTTGTTTTTGGAAATACCGCACATTATCAATACCTTTTAATGTTATACAGTAACCCGCCTTTTGTTTTTCCATTTAAATATCTCAGACGTTTATATTCTATAGCTGTTATAGGAACAATCAGTCAGTCCGTCTGTCTGTTGCAACGCAAATTAGTCCCCCAGTTATTGAGCTATCATCATAAAACTTTGCTCACAAGCTTTTTATTTCTGCCCTCTTTAAATAAGTCGGAACGGGCCAGATCGGACTAATATATCGGAGCCTATCGACCGATTTTCGTTATATTTCAAGATATAGCTATCAGGCTTACCACATCCAAATCGAACTTTTATAACTTATAACGATCAACGATCGGCCTAATGAAGGTTCTTGTTGCAATTTTATGGAAATCTGAGTACTATTACATGTATCATCAAAAAATCATATAGCTGTTATTCAAATGCATTTTTGAATGAGAACTTTCCAAATTTAGATTTTATGACCAACAGATCCTTTACAACACAAAGACATTCGACCAAATGCTGTTTCTAAGAATTGTATACTGATATATGAAAAACAAAATATATCGGAAAACATAACATTCTCATATGAAACAGTTCAGTCCAGTCCATAACATTTAAATACTTGCATACAATAGTCATAGTTGTTTATAGGAATCCAGCTTTTCCTATTACAAGGTTTCGAAATAAAATCAGAAATGATGTTGAAAGGCTAACGTCAGCTGAAAATAATACAAAATTGGGAGATTTTAACATTTGCCGATCAACAACCACTGATCAGCTCGAGTCTACTTTAAATAATAACAACAAAATGTGCCAACAACAAAACATTTAACTCAAATTGATTGGATATTTTGTGATAAGCGGTGCTGCCGCAATCACTTATCAAACTCCATATAGTCACCATGACGGCGTGTTCCTTAGCTATAATCACTAATTTAATAATTTATTTTTAAATATTTAGTTAATTGATATATTTTATTATTGTAAATAAAGAATATATGTGCAATGTTGTTTAAGGTATTGTAAATATTCCTCCTCGAGGATTGCGACCTTGCCGTGGTGAGGAGGCTGAGTATTCGAAATTATAAGAGGTTGATATAATCGATGTACTGTTATAATTCTTCAATAAATACCACAGAAACCAGCAGCAATCCAAAGATATTTTATATTTTGTATAACTGCAAGGGGTATGAAACCTTCGGCAAGCCGAAGGTAGCCTTGCTTTCTTGTTTTTCAAAATTTTTAAATTTTTTTCAAATTTTTTTTTTTTCAAAATTTTTCAAATTTTTTTTTTCAAAATTTTTGAAATTTTTTTCAAAATTTTTGAAATTTTTTTTCAAAATTTTTGAAATTTTTTTTCAAAATTTTTAAATTTTTTTCAAAATTTTTGAAATTTTTTTTTCAAAATTTTTGAAATTTTTTTCAAAATTTTTGAAATTTTTTTTCAAAATTTTTGAAATTTTTTTTCAAAATTTTTGAAATTTTTTTCAAAATTTTTGAAATTTTTTCAAAATTTTTGAAATTTTTTTTCAAAATTTTTGAAATTTTTTTTTCAAAATTTTTGAAATTTTTTTTTTAAATTTTTGAAATTTTTTCAAAATTTTTGAAATTTTTTTTCAAAATTTTTGAAATTTTTTTTCAAATTTTTGAAATTTTTTTTTCAAATTTTTTTTCAAAATTTTTTAAATTTTTTTCAAATTTTTTTAATTTTTTCAAAATTTTTGAAATTTTTTTCAAAATTTTTGAAATTTTTTTCAAAATTTTTAATTTTTCAAAATTTTTTATTTTTTTCAAAATTTTTGAAATTTTTTTTTCAAAATTTTTGAAATTTTTTTTTTCAAAATTTTTGAAATTTTTTTCAAAATTTTTGAAATTTTTTTTTTCAAAATTTTTGAAATTTTTTTCAAAAAATTTTTGAAATTTTTTTTCAAAATTTTTGAAATTTTTTTTTCAAAATTTTTGAAATTTTTTTCAAAATTTTGAAATTTTTTTTTTCAAAATTTTTGAAATTTTTTTTCAAAATTTTTTTAAATTTTTTTCAAAATTTTTGAAATTTTTTTTCAAAATTTTTGAAATTTTTTTTCAAAATTTTTGAAATTTTTTTCAAAATTTTTGAAATTTTTTTTTCAAAATTTTTTTTTTTTTCAAATTTTTTGAAATTTTTTCAAAATTTTTTTTCAAAATTTTTTTCAAATTTTTTTTTTTCAAAATTTTTAAATTTTTTCAAAATTTTTAAATTTTTTCAAAATTTTTTAAATTTTTTTTCAAAATTTTTGAAATTTTTTTCAAAATTTTTGATATTTTTTCAAAATTTTTGAAATTTTTTTTCAAAATTTTTGAAATTTTTTTCAAAATTTTTGAAATTTTTTTTTTCAAATTTTTTTGAAATTTTTTTTCAAAATTTTTGAAATTTTCAAAATTTTTTTCAAAATTTTTTATATTTTTTCAAAATTTTTGAAATTTTTTTTTAAATTTTTGAAATTTTTTTTTCAAAATTTTTGAAATTTTTTTTCAAAATTTTTGAAATTTTTTTTTTTCAAATTTTTGAAATTTTTTTCAAAATTTTTGAAATTTTTTTTTCAAAATTTTTGAAATTTTTTTCAAAATTTTTAAATTTTTTTTCAAAATTTTTTTTTTTCAAAATTTTTCAAATTTTTTTTTGAAATTTTTTTCAAAATTTTTTTAAATTTTTTGAAATTTTTTTCAAAATTTTTGAAATTTTTTTTCAAAATTTTTGAAATTTTTTCTCAAAATTTTTGAAATTTTTTTAAAATTTTTGAAATTTTTTTTTCAAAATTTTTGAAATTTTTTTTTCAAAATTTTTGAAATTTTTTTCAAAATTTTTGAAATTTTTTTCAAAATTTTTGAAATTTTTTTCAAAATTTTTTGAAATTTTTTTTTCAAAATTTTTTGAAATTTTTTTTCAAAATTTTTGAAATTTTTTTCAAAATTTTTGAAATTTTTTTTCAAAATTTTTGAAATTTTTTTTTCAAAATTTTTGAAATTTTTTTTCAAAATTTTTGAAATTTTTTTTCAAAATTTTTGAAATTTTTTTCAAAATTTTTGAAATTTTTTTTTTCAAAATTTTTGAAATTTTTTTTAAAATTTTTGAAATTTTTTTTCAAAATTTTTGAAATTTTTTTTTCAAATTTTTGAAATTTTTTTTCAAAATTTTTGAAATTTTTTCAAAATTTTTATATTTTTCAAAATTTTTGAAATTTTTTTTCAAAATTTTTGAAATTTTTTTTCAAAATTTTTGAAATTTTTTTCAAAATTTTTGAAATTTTTTTCAAAATTTTTGAAATTTTTTTCAAAATTTTTTAATTTTTTTCAAAATTTTTGAAATTTTTTTTTAAATTTTTGAATTTTTTTTCAAAATTTTTTGAAATTTTTTTTTTCAAAATTTTTGAAATTTTTTTCAAAATTTTTGAAATTTTTTTCAAAATTTTTGAAATTTTTTTTCAAAATTTTTGAAATTTTTTTTCAAAATTTTTGAAATTTTTTTCAAAATTTTTTAAATTTTTTCAAATTTTTTTCAAAATTTTTGAAATTTTTTTCAAAATTTTTAATTTTTTCAAAATTTTTTCGAAATTTTTTTTTTTTTCAAAATTTTTGAAATTTTTTTCAAAATTTTTGAAATTTTTTTTAAATTTTTTGAAATTTTTTTTTTCAAAATTTTTGAAATTTTTTTCAAAATTTTTGAAATTTTTTTTCAAAATTTTTGAAATTTTTTTTTTTCAAAATTTTTGAAATTTTTTTTCAAAATTTTTTGAAATTTTTTTTCAAAATTTTTGAAATTTTTTTTCAAAATTTTTGAAATTTTTTTCAAAATTTTTGAAATTTTTTTCAAAATTTTTGAAATTTTTTTTTTTTTTAAAATTTTTGAATTTTTTTTCAAAATTTTTGAAATTTTTTCAAAATTTTTGAAATTTTTTTTCAAAATTTTTGAAATTTTTTTTTTTCAAAATTTTTGAAATTTTTTTCAAAATTTTTTGAAATTTTTTTCAAAATTTTTGAAATTTTTTTCAAAATTTTTGAAATTTTTTTCAAATTTTTATAAATTATTTTTCAAAATTTTTAAATTTTTCAAAATTTTTTTATTTTCAAAATTTTTGAAATTTTTTTTTTCAAAAATTTTTGAAATTTTTTTCAAAATTTTTGAAATTTTTTTTCAAAATTTTTGAAATTTTTTTTTCAAATTTTTGAAATTTTTTTCAAAATTTTTTAAATTTTTTTTCAAAATTTTTGAAATTTTTTTCAAAATTTTTGAAAATTTTTGAAATTTTTTTTTCAAAATTTTTGAAATTTTTTTTCAAAATTTTTGAAATTTTTTTTTTTCAAAATTTTTGAAATTTTTTTCAAAATTTTTGAAATTTTTTTCAAAATTTTGAAATTTTTTTCAAAATTTTTGAAATTTTTTTTTCAAAATTTTTGAAATTTTTTTTCAAAATTTTTGAAATTTTTTCAAAATTTTTGAAATTTTTTTCAAAATTTTTGAAATTTTTTTTTCAAAATTTTTAATAATTTTTTCAAAATTTTTGAAATTTTTTTTCAAAATTTTTGAAATTTTTTTTCAAAATTTTTGAAATTTTTTTCAAAATTTTTGAAATTTTTTTTTCAAAATTTTTGAAATTTTTTTCAAAATTTTTTGAAATTTTTTATTTTAAAATTTTTTTTCAAAATTTTTGAAATTTTTTTTCAAAATTTTTGAAATTTTTTTTTCAAAATTTTTTAAATTTTTTTTTTTCAAAATTTTTTTTTTTCAAAATTTTTTCAAAATTTTTTCAAATTTTTGCAATTTTTTTGAAAATTTTTTTTTTCAAAATTTTTTGAAATTTTTTTCAAAAATTTTTATTTATTTTTTAAAATTTTTTGAAATTTTTTTTCAAAATTTTTTGAAATTTTTTTTCAAAATTTTTGAAATTTTTTTTCAAAATTTTTGAAATTTTTTTCAAAATTTTTTAAATTTTTTTTTTCAAAATTTTTTAATAATTTTTTTCAAAATTTTTGAAATTTTTTAAAATTTTTGAAAATTTTATTTTCAAAATTTTTAATAAATTTTTTCAAAATTTTTGAAATTTTTTTTCAAAATTTTTGAAAATTTTTTTCAAAATTTTTGAAATTTTTTTTTCAAAATTTTTGAAATTTTTTTTCAAAATTTTTGAAATTTTTTTTTCAAAATTTTTTGAAATTTTTTATTTTTCAAAATTTTTGAAATTTTTTTTTTCAAAATTTTTGAAATTTTTTTTCAAAATTTTTGAAATTTTTTTTAAATTTTTTTTAAATTTTTTTCAAAATTTTTGAAATTTTTTTTTCAAATTTTTTGAAATTTTTTTCAAAATTTTTGAAATTTTTTTTCAAAATTTTTTGAAATTTTTTTTCAAAATTTTTATAAATTTTTTCAAAATTTTTGAAATTTTTTTTCAAAATTTTTGAAATTTTTTTTCAAAATTTTTGAAATTTTTTTTCAAAATTTTTTTGAAATTTTTTTTTCAAAATTTTTGAAATTTTTTTTCAAAATTTTTGAAATTTTTTTCAAAATTTTTGAAATTTTTTTTCAAAATTTTTGAAATTTTTTTCAAAATTTTTGAAATTTTTTTTTTCAAAATTTTTGAAATTTTTTTTCAAATTTTTTAAATTTTTTTCAAAATTTTTGAAATTTTTATTTTTTCAAAATTTTTTAAATTTTTTCAAATTTTTTTTTTCAAAATTTTATTTTTCAAAATTTTTAATAATCTTTTTTCAAAATTTTTGAAATTTTTTTCAAAATTTTTGAAATTTTTTTTATTAAATTTTTTGAAATTTTTTTTATTTTCAAAATTTTTTGAAATTTTTTTTTCAAAATTTTTGAAATTTTTTTTTCAAAATTTTTGAATTTTTTTTTTCAAAATTTTTGAAATTTTTTCAAAATTTTTGAAATTTTTTTTCAAAATTTTTGAAATTTTTTTCAAAATTTTTGAAATTTTTTTTCAAAATTTTTGAAATTTTTTTTTTTTTCAAAATTTTTAGAAATTTTTTAATTTTTTCAAAATTTTTGAAATTTTTTTTTTCAAAATTTTTGAAATTTTTTTCAAAATTTTTTTGAAATTTTTTTTCAAAATTTTTGAATTTTTTTTCAAAATTTTTGAAATTTTTTTTTTCAAAATTTTTGAAATTTTTTTTCAAAATTTTTGAAATTTTTTTTTTCAAAATTTTGAAATTTTTTCAAAATTTTTGAAATTTTTTTCAAAATTTTTGAAATTTTTTTCAAAATTTTTGAAATTTTTTTCAAAATTTTTGAAATTTTTTTTCAAAATTTTTTTTTGAAATTTTTTTCAAAATTTTTGAAATTTTTTTCAAAATTTTTGAAATTTTTTTTTCAAAATTTTTGAAATTTTTTTTCAAAATTTTTGAAAATTTTTTTCAAAATTTTTGAAATTTTTTTTCAAAATTTTTTAAATAATTTTTTCAAAATTTTTTGAAATTTTTTTTCAAAATTTTTGAAATTTTTTTTCAAAATTTTTTGAAATTTTTTTCAAAATTTTTGAAATTTTTTTTCAAAATTTTTGAAATTTTTTTTCAAAATTTTTGAAATTTTTTTTCAAATTTTTTGAATTTTTTTCAAATTTTTTTTCAAATTTTTTTTTTCAAAATTTTTGAAATTTTTTTCAAAATTTTTGAAATTTTTTTTTTCAAAATTTTTGAAATTTTTTTTCAAAATTTTATAAATTTTTTTCAAAATTTTTGAAATTTTTTTCAAAATTTTTGAAATTTTTTTTTTCAAAATTTTTGAAATTTTTTTTTCAAAATTTTTGAAATTTTTTTTCAAATTTTTAAATTTTTTGAAATTTTTTTCAAAATTTTTGAATTTTTTTTTCAAAATTTTTGAAATTTTTTTCAAAATTTTTGAAATTTTTTTTCAAAATTTTTTTTTTTTTTTTCAAAATTTTTGAAATTTTTTTTCAAAATTTTTGAAATTTTTTATTTTCAAAATTTTTGAAATTTTTTTTTTTCAAAATTTTTGAAATTTTTTTCAAAATTTTTGAAATTTTTTCAAAATTTTTGAAATTTTTTTTTCAAAATTTTTGAAATTTTTTAAATAAAATTTTGAAATTTTTTTTTCAAAATTTTTGAAATTTTTTTCAAAATTTTTGAAATTTTTTTCAAAATTTTTGAAATTTTTTTTTTGAAATTTTTTCAAAATTTTTAATTTTTTTCAAAATTTTTGAAATTTTTTTCAAAATTTTTGAAATTTTTTTAAAATTTTTGAAATTTTTTTTAAATTTTTTTTTTTTTTAAATTTTGAAATTTTTTCAAAATTTTTGAAATTTTTTTTCAAAATTTTTGAAATTTTTTCAAAATTTTTAAATTTTTTTTTTGAAATTTTTTAAATTTTTATTTTTTAAAATTTTTGAAATTTTTTTTTCAAAATTTTTGAAATTTTTTTTTTCAAAATTTTTGAAATTTTTTTCAAAATTTTTGAAATTTTTTTTCAAAATTTTTGAAATTTTTTTCAAAATTTTTGAAATTTTTTTTTTTCAAAATTTTTGAAATTTTTTTTCAAAATTTTTGAAATTTTTTTCAAAATTTTTGAAATTTTTTTTCAAAATTTTTGAAATTTTTTTCAAATTTTTTTATTTCAAAATTTTGGAAATTTTTTTTCAAAATTTTTGAAATTTTTTTTTTCAAAATTTTTGAAATTTTTTTTTTTCAAAATTTTTGAAATTTTTTTCAAAATTTTGAAATTTTTTATTTTGAAATTTTTTTTTTCAAAATTTTTGAAATTTTTTTTCAAAATTTTTGAAATTTTTTTTATTTTAAAATTTTTGAAATTTTTTTTCAAAATTTTTGAAATTTTTTTTTCAAAATTTTTGAAATTTTTTTTCAAAATTTTTGAAATTTTTTTTCAAAATTTTTGAAATTTTTTTCAAAATTTTTTATTTTTTTTCAAAATTTTTATATTTTTTTTCAAAATTTTTGAAATTTTTTCAAAATTTTTTATTTTTTTTAAAATTTTTTAAATTTTTTTTTCAAAATTTTTTTGAAATTTTTTTTTTTTTCAAAATTTTTTAAATTTTTTTTCAAAATTTTTGAAATTTTTTTTCAAAATTTTTGAAATTTTTTTTCAAAATTTTTGAAATTTTTTTCAAAATTTTTGAAATTTTTTTTCAAAATTTTTGAAATTTTTTTTCAAAATTTTTGAAATTTTTTTTCAAATTTTTTGAATTTTTTTTCAAAATTTTTGAAATTTTTTTTCAAAATTTTTAATTTTTTCAAAATTTTTGAAATTTTTTTTCAAAATTTTTGAAATTTTTTTTTCAAAATTTTTGAAATTTTTTTTTCAAAATTTTTTGAAATTTTTTTTTCAAAATTTTTGAAATTTTTTTCAAATTTTTTGAAATTTTTTCAAAATTTTTTCAAAATTTTTGAAATTTTTTTTCAAAATTTTTGAAATTTTTTTTTCAAATTTTTGAAATTTTTTTTCAAAATTTTTGAATTTTTTTTCAAAATTTTTTTTCAAATTTTTTTTTTTCAAAATTTTTGAAATTTTTTTTTCAAAATTTTTGAAATTTTTTTTCAAAATTTTTGAAATTTTTTTTCAAAATTTTTGAAATTTTTTTCAAAATTTTTGAAATTTTTTTCAAAATTTTTGAAATTTTTTTTCAAAATTTTTTAATTTTTCAAAATTTTTGAAATTTTTTTCAAAATTTTTGAAATTTTTTTTTCAAAATTTTTTATATTTTTCAAAATTTTTGAAATTTTTTTCAAATTTTTTTAATTTTTTTCAAAATTTTTGAAATTTTTTTTCAAAATTTTTTAAATTTTTTTCAAAATTTTTTTTTTGAAATTTTTTTTCAAAATTTTTGAAATTTTTTTTCAAAATTTTTGAAATTTTTTTCAAAATTTTTATTTTTCAAAATTTTTAAATTTTTTTCAAAATTTTTGAATTTTTTTTCAAAATTTTTGAAATTTTTTTTCAAAATTTTTGAAATTTTTTTTTCAAAATTTTTTGAAATTTTTTTTCAAAATTTTTGAAATTTTTTTCAAAATTTTTTTCAAAATTTTTTCAAATTTTTTAATTTTTTCAAAATTTTTGAAATTTTTTTTCAAAATTTTTTGAAATTTTTTTTTTTTAAATTTTTTTCAAAATTTTTTAATTTTTTCAAATTTTTGAAATTTTTTTCAAAATTTTTGAAATTTTTTTTCAAAATTTTTGAAATTTTTTTTCAAAATTTTTGAAATTTTTTTTTTTCAAATTTTTTTGAAATTTTTTTTCAAATTTTTTGAAATTTTTTTTCAAAATTTTTGAAAAATTTTAAAATTTTTTTTTTTCAAAATTTTTGAAATTTTTTTCAAAATTTTTGAAATTTTTTTAAATAATTTTGAAAATTTTTTTCAAATTTTTGAAATTTTTTTTCAAAATTTTTGAAATTTTTTTTCAAAATTTTTGAAATTTTTTTTCAAAATTTTTGAAATTTTTTTTCAAAATTTTTGAAATTTTTTTTTTAAAATTTTTGAAATTTTTTTTTAAATTTTTTGAAATTTTTTTTCAAAATTTTTGAAATTTTTTTTTTTCAAAATTTTTGAAATTTTTTTTCAAAATTTTTGAAATTTTTTTTTCAAAATTTTTGAAATTTTTTTTCAAAATTTTTGAAATTTTTTTCAAAATTTTTGAAATTTTTTTTTTAAAATTTTTGAAATTTTTTTTCAAAATTTTTGAAATTTTTTTTTTTTTTCAAAATTTTTGAAATTTTTTTTTCAAAATTTTTTTTTCAAATTTTTTTCAAAATTTTTTTCAAATTTTTTTTTCAAAATTTTTGAAATTTTTTTTTTTCAAAATTTTTGAAATTTTTTTTTTCAAAATTTTTGAATTTTTTTTTAAAATTTTTTTTTCAAATTTTTTTTCAAAATTTTTGAAATTTTTTTTTCAAAATTTTTGAAATTTTTTTCAAAATTTTTTTTTTAAAATTTTTTTTCAAAATTTTTGAAATTTTTTTTTTTAAAATTTTTGAAATTTTTTTTTTAAAATTTTTGAAATTTTTTTTCAAAATTTTTGAAATTTTTTTTCAAAATTTTTTCAAATTTTTTTTTCAAAATTTTTGAAATTTTTTTACTTTTAAATTTTTTGAAATTTTTTTTTCAAAATTTTTGAAATTTTTTTTCAAAATTTTTGAAATTTTTTTTCAAAATTTTTTTTTTTGAAAATTTTTTCAAAATTTTTTTTTCAAAATTTTATTTTCAAAATTTTTGAAATTTTTTTTCAAAATTTTTGAAATTTTTTTTTTCAAAATTTTTGAAATTTTTTTTCAAAATTTTTTGAAATTTTTTTCAAAATTTTTGAAATTTTTTTTCAAAATTTTTAAATTTTTTCAAAATTTTTGAAATTTTTTTTCAAAATTTTTGAAATTTTTTTTCAAAATTTTTAAAATTTTTTTCAAAATTTTTGAAATTTTTTTTCAAATTTTTTGAAATTTTTTTCAAAATTTTGAAATTTTTTTTTCAAAATTTTTGAAATTTTTTTTCAAAATTTTTAAATTTTTTTTCAAAATTTTTGAAATTTTTTTTTCAAATTTTTTGAAATTTTTTTTAAAATTTTTGAAATTTTTTTTTTAAAAATTTTTGAAATTTTTTTTCAAAATTTTTGAAATTTTTTTCAAAATTTTTGAAATTTTTTTTCAAAATTTTTGAAATTTTTTTCAAAATTTTTGAAATTTTTTTTTTCAAAATTTTTGAAATTTTTTTCAAAATTTTTGAAATTTTTTTTTATTTTTGAAATTTTTTTCAAAATTTTTTGAAATTTTTTTTCAAATTTTTTTTTTTTCAAATTTTTGAAATTTTTTTTCAAAATTTTTGAAATTTTTTTCAAAATTTTTTAAATTTTTTTTTCAAAATTTTTATACCCTTGCAGAGGGTATATTAATTTTAGCCAGAAGTTTGCAACGCACCTTAGGAGACATCTCCGACCCTATAAAGTATATATATTCTGAATCGGCATCACCAGAGGAGTCGGAAAATGGATGTCCGTCTGTCCGTCCGTCCGTCCGTCCGTCCGTCCGTCCGTCCGTCCGTCCGTCCGTCCGTCCGTCCGTCCGTCCGTCCGTCCGTCCGTCCGTCCGTCCGTCTGTTGCAACGCAAACTAGTCTCTCAGTTTTTGAGCTATCTTCATGAAACTTGGCACACAAGCTTCTTATTACTGTAGGCTGTAAATAAGTCGGAACGAGCCAGATCGGACCGATATATCGTATAGCTGTCATAGAAGCTATCGGCCGATTTTTGTTGTTTTTCAAGATATTGCAACAAGATTTGGCAAATCTTATTCTTATTACGTTCTTAATGTGCTGTCAAAATTGTATCAAAATCGGACCACTATAACATATAGCTGCCATAGGAACAATCGGCTGAAATCAGGGTTTTTGTATGCAAACCTGTTTTGTTTTTGGAAATACCGCACATTATCAATACCTTTTAATGTTATACAGTAACCCGCCTTTTGTTTTTCCATTTAAATATCTCAGACGTTTATATTCTATAGCTGTTATAGGAACAATCAGTCAGTCCGTCTGTCTGTTGCAACGCAAATTAGTCCCCCAGTTATTGAGCTATCATCATAAAACTTTGCTCACAAGCTTTTTATTTCTGCCCACTTTAAATAAGTCGGAACGGGCCAGATCGGACTAATATATCGGAGCCTATCGACCGATTTTCGTTATATTTCAAGATATAGCTATCAGGCTTACCACATCCAAATCGAACTTTTATAACTTATAACGATCAACGATCGGCCTAATGAAGGTTCTTGTTGCAATTTTATGGAAATCTGAGTACTATTACATGTAGCTGTTAAACAAAAAATCATATAGCTGTTATTCAAATGCATTTTTGAATGAGAACTTTCCAAATTTAGATTTTATGACCAACAGATCCTTTACAACACAAAGACATTCGACCAAATGCTGTTTCTAAGAATTGTATACTGATATATGAAAAACAAAATATATCGGAAAACATAACATTCTTATATGAAACAGTTACAGTTGATAAGTAAGAAATATAACCAGTCCATAACATTTAAATACTTGCATACAATAGTCATAGTTGTTTATAGGAATCCAGCTTTTCCTATTACAAGGTTTCGAAATAAAATCAGAAATGATGTTGAAAGGCTAACGTCAGCTGAAAATAATACAAAATTGGAGAGATTTTAACATTTGCCAATCAACAACCACTGATCAGCTCGAGTCTACTTTAAATAATAACAACAAAATGTGCCAACAACAAAACATTTAACTCAAATTGATTGGATATTTTGTGATAACACAGCGGTGCTGCCGCAATCACTTATCAAACTCCATATAGTCACCATGACGGCGTGTTCCTTAGCTATAATCACTAATTTAATAATTTATTTTTAAATATTTAGTTAATTAATATATTTTATTATTGTAAATAAAGAATATATGTGCAATGTTGTTTAAGGTATTGTAAATATTCCTCCTCGAGGATTGCGACCTTGCCGTGGTGAGGAGGCTGAGTATTCGAAATTATAAGAGGTTGATATAATCGATGTACTGTTATAATTCTTCAATAAATACCACAGAAACCAGCAGCAATCCAAAGATATTTTATATTTTGTATAACTGCAAGGGTATGAAACCTTCGGCAAGCCGAAGGTAGCCTTGCTTTCTTGTTTTTAAAAATTTTTGAAATTTTTTTTCAAAATTTTTGAAATTTTTTTCAAAATTTTGTTTTCAAAATTTTTGAAATTTTTTTTTCAAATTTTTTTTGAAATTTTTTAAAAATTTTTAAATTTTCAAAATTTTTTAAAATTTTTTTTTCAAAATTTTTGAAATTTTTTTCAAAATTTTTGAAATTTTTTTTTCAAAATTTTTTGAAATTTTTTTTTAAAATTTTTGAAATTTTTTTCAAAATTTTTGAAATTTTTTTTCAAAATTTTGGAAATTTTTTTTCAAAATTTTTGAATTTTTTTTCAAAATTTTTTCAAAATTTTTGAAATTTTTTTTTTTCAAAATTTTTGAAATTTTTTTTCAAAATTTTTAAAATTTTTTTTCAAAATTTTTGAAATTTTTTTTTCAAAATTTTTGAAATTTTTTTTCAAAATTTTTGAAATTTTTTTCAAAATTTTTGAAATTTTTTTTCAAAATTTTTTTTTTTTTTCAAAATTTTTGAAATTTTTTTCAAAATTTTTGAAATTTTTTTCAAAATTTTTTTTTTTTCAAAATTTTTGAAATTTTTTTCAAAATTTTTAATAATTTTTCAAAATTTTGAAATTTTTTTTCAAAATTTTTGAAATTTTTTTCAAAATTTTTGAAATTTTTTTCAAAATTTTTGAAATTTTTTTTCAAAATTTTTGAAATTTTTTTTTTCAAAATTTTTTGAAATTTTTTTTCAAAATTTTTGAAATTTTTTTTTCAAAATTTTTGAAATTTTTTTTTTAAAATTTTTGAAATTTTTTTTTTTAAAATTTTTGAAATTTTTTTTCAAAATTTTTGAAATTTTTTTCAAAATTTTTTAAATTTTTTCAAAATTTTTGAAATTTTTTTTCAAAATTTTTGAAATTTTTTTTCAAAATTTTTGAAATTTTTTTTCAAAATTTTTGAAATTTTTTTTCAAAATTTTTGAAATTTTTTTTCAAAATTTTTGAAATTTTTTTTCAAAATTTTTGAAATTTTTTTTAAAATTTTTGAAATTTTTTTCAAAATTTTTGAAATTTTTTTTTCAAAATTTTTGAAATTTTTTTCAAAATTTTTGAAATTTTTTTTTCAAAATTTTTGAAATTTTTTTTTCAAAATTTTTGAAATTTTTTTTCAAAATTTTTGAATTTTTTTTTTCAAAATTTTTGAAATTTTTTTTAAATAATTTTGAAATTTTTTTTTTCAAAATTTTTGAAATTTTTTTTTTCAAAATTTTGGAAATTTTTTTCAAAATTTTTGAAATTTTTTTCAAAATTTTTGAAATTTTTTTTTCAAAATTTTTGAAATTTTTTTCAAAATTTTTGAAATTTTTTTTTCAAAATTTTTGAAATTTTTTAATTTTGAAATTTTTTCAAAATTTTTGAAATTTTTTTCAAAATTTTTGAAATTTTTTTCAAAATTTTTTTTTTTTTCAAAATTTTTTTTTTTTTCAAAATTTTTGAAATTTTTTTTCAAAATTTTTTAAATTTTTTTCAAAATTTTTGAAATTTTTTTTTTCAAAATTTTTGAAATTTTTTTTCAAAATTTTTGAAATTTTTTTTTTTCAAAATTTTTGAAATTTTTTTCAAAATTTTTGAAATTTTTTTTCAAAATTTTTGAAATTTTTTTTAAAAATTTTTGAAAAATTTTTTCAAAATTTTTGAAATTTTTTTTCAAAATTTTTGAAATTTTTTTTCAAAATTTTTGAAATTTTTTTTCAAAATTTTTGAAATTTTTTAAATTTTGAAATTTTTTTCAAAATTTTTGAAATTTTTTTAAAATTTTTGAAATTTTTTTCAAAATTTTTGAAATTTTTTTCAAAATTTTGAAATTTTTTTTCAAAATTTTTGAAATTTTTTTCAAAATTTTTGAAATTTTTTTTCAAAATTTTGGAAATTTTTTTTCAAAATTTTTGAGATTTTTATACCCTTGCAGAGGGTATATTAATTTTAGCCAGAAGTTTGCAACGCACCTTAGGAGACATCTCCGACCCTATAAAGTATATATATTCTGAATCGGCATCACCAGAGGAGTCGGAAAATGGATGTCCGTCTGTCCGTCCGTCCGTCCGTCCGTCCGTCCGTCCGTCCGTCCGTCCGTCCGTCCGTCCGTCCGTCCGTCCGTCCGTCCGTCCGTCTGTTGCAACGCAAACTAGTCTCTCAGTTTTTGAGCTATCTTCATGAAACTTGGCACACAAGCTTCTTATTACTGTAGGCTGTAAATAAGTCGGAACGAGCCAGATCGGACCGATATATCGTATAGCTGTCATAGAAGCTATCGGCCGATTTTTGTTGTTTTTCAAGATATTGCAACAAGATTTGGCAAATCTTATTCTTATTACGTTCTTAATGTGCTGTCAAAATTGTATCAAAATCGGACCACTATAACATATAGCTGCCATAGGAACAATCGGCTGAAATCAGGGTTTTTGTATGCAAACCTGTTTTGTTTTTGGAAATACCGCACATTATCAATACCTTTTAATGTTATACAGTAACCCGCCTTTTGTTTTTCCATTTAAATATCTCAGACGTTTATATTCTATAGCTGTTATAGGAACAATCAGTCAGTCCGTCTGTCTGTTGCAACGCAAATTAGTCCCCCAGTTATTGAGCTATCATCATAAAACTTTGCTCACAAGCTTTTTATTTCTGCCCACTTTAAATAAGTCGGAACGGGCCAGATCGGACTAATATATCGGAGCCTATCGACCGATTTTCGTTATATTTCAAGATATAGCTATCAGGCTTACCACATCCAAATCGAACTTTTATAACTTATAACGATCAACGATCGGCCTAATGAAGGTTCTTGTTGCAATTTTATGGAAATCTGAGTACTATTACATGTAGCTGTTATACAAAAAATCATATAGCTGTTATTCAAATGCATTTTTGAATGAGAACTTTCCAAATTTAGATTTTATGACCAACAGATCCTTTACAACACAAAGACATTCGACCAAATGCTGTTTCTAAGAATTGTATACTGATATATGAAAAACAAAATATATCGGAAAACATAACATTCTCATATGAAACAGTTCAGTCCAGTCCATAACATTTAAATACTTGCATACAATAGTCATAGTTGTTTATAGGAATCCAGCTTTTCCTATTACAAGGTTTCGAAATAAAATCAGAAATGATGTTGAAAGGCTAACGTCAGCTGAAAATAATACAAAATAAATTGGGAGATTTTAACATTTGCCAATCAACAACCACTGATCAGCTCGAGTCTACTTTAAATAATAACAACAAAATGTGCCAACAACAAAACATTTAACTCAAATTGATTGGATATTTTGTGATAACACAGTAAGCGGTGCTGCCGCAATCACTTATCAAACTCCATATAGTCACCATGACGGCGTGTTCCTTAGCTATAATCACTAATTTAATAATTTATTTTTAAATATTTAGTTAATTAATATATTTTATTATTGTAAATAAAGAATATATGTGCAATGTTGTTTAAGGTATTGTAAATATTCCTCCTCGAGGATTGCGACCTTGCCGTGGTGAGGAGGCTGAGTATTCGAAATTATAAGAGGTTGATATAATCGATGTACTGTTATAATTCTTCAATAAATACCACAGAAACCAGCAGCAATCCAAAGATATTTTATATTTTGTATAACTGCAAGGGTATGAAACCTTCGGCAAGCCGAAGGTAGCCTTGCTTTCTTGTTTTTTAAATTTTTTTAAAATTTTTTTAAAATTTTTTTATTTTTCAAAATTTTTTTCAAAATTTTTAATTTTTCAAAATTTTTGAAATTTTTTTTTCAAAATTTTTGAAATTTTTTTTTCAAAATTTTTGAAATTTTTTTTTCAAAATTTTGGAAATTTTTTTTCAAAATTTTTAAATTTTTTCAAAATTTTTGAAATTTTTTTCAAAATTTTTCAAAATTTTTGAAATTTTTTTTTTTTTCAAAATTTTTGAAATTTTTTTTCAAAATTTTTGAAATTTTTTTTAAAATTTTTGAAATTTTTTTCAAAATTTTTGAAAATTTTTTCAAAATTTTTTAATTTTTTTCAAAATTTTTGAAATTTTTTTATTTTCAAAATTTTAATTTTTCAAAATTTTTTAAATTTTTTTTCAAAATTTTTGAAATTTTTTTTTTTAATTTTTTGAAATTTTTTTTCAAAATTTTTGAAATTTTTTTTCAAAATTTTTGAAATTTTTTTTCAAAATTTTTTGAAATTTTTTTATTTTTAAATTTTTTTCAAAATTTTTTTTTCAAAATTTTTGAAATTTTTTTCAAAATTTTTTTATTTTTTCAAAATTTTTGAAATTTTTTTTCAAAATTTTTGAAATTTTTTTTCAAAATTTTTGAAATTTTTTTTCAAAATTTTTGAAATTTTTTTTTCAAAATTTTTAAATATTTTTTCAAAATTTTTGAAATTTTTTTTCAAAATTTTTTAAATTTTTTTTTCAAAATTTTTTTTCAAAATTTTTGAAATTTTTTTAAAATAAATTTTGAAATTTTTTTTCAAAATTTTTGAAATTTTTTTTTCAAAATTTTTGAAATTTTTTTCAAATTTTTTGAAATTTTTTCAAAATTTTTTGAATTTTTTTCAAAATTTTTGAAATTTTTTCAAAATTTTTTTATTTTTTCAAATTTTTTGAAATTTTTTTTTCAAAATTTTTTGAAATTTTTTTTCAAAATTTTTTTTTTTTTTTCAAAATTTTTGAAATTTTTTTTTCAAAATTTTTTGAAATTTTTTTCAAAATTTTTGAAATTTTTTTCAAAATTTTTGAAATTTTTTTTCAAAATTTTTGAAATTTTTTTTCAAAATTTTTTGAAATTTTTTTAAATTTTTTAAATTTTTTGAAATTTTTTTTTTTTCAAAATTTTTGAAATTTTTTTTTCAAAATATTTTGAAATTTTTTTTCAAAATTTTTGAAATTTTTTTTCAAAATTTTTGAAATTTTTTTCAAAATTTTTGAAATTTTTTTTTCAAAATTTTTGAAATTTTTTTCAAAATTTTTGAAATTTTTTTTTCAAAATTTTTGAAATTTTTTTCAAAATTTTTGAAATTTTTTTTTTCAAAATTTTTGAAATTTTTTTTTCAAAATTTTTGAAATTTTTTTTTCAAAATTTTTGAAATTTTTTTCAAAATTTTTGAAATTTTTTTTCAAAATTTTTGAAATTTTTTTTCAAAATTTTTGAAATTTTTTTTCAAAATTTTTGAAATTTTTTTTCAAAATTTTTGAAATTTTTTTTATTTTTTTTTTCAAAATTTTTGAAATTTTTTTTCAAAATTTTTGAAATTTTTTTTCAAAATTTTTATTTTTCAAAATTTTTATTTTTTCAAAATTTTTGAAATTTTTTTCAAAATTTTTGAAATTTTTTTTAAAATAATTTTGAAATTTTTTCAAAATTTTTGAAATTTTTTTTCAAAATTTTTTGAAATTTTTTTTTTAAAATTTTTGAAATTTTTTTCAAAATTTTTGAAATTTTTTTTTTTTTCAAAATTTTTGAAATTTTTTTTTCAAAATTTTTGAAATTTTTTTTTTTTCAAAATTTTTGAAATTTTTTTTCAAAATTTTTGAAATTTTTTTTCAAAATTTTTGAAATTTTTTTAAAATTTTGAAATTTTTTTAAAATTTTTGAAATTTTTTTATTTGAAATTTTTTGAAATTTTTTTTCAAAATTTTTGAAATTTTTTTCAAAAATTTTTGAAAATTTTTTTTTTTCAAAATTTTTGAAATTTTTTTTCAAAATTTTTGAAATTTTTTTCAAAATTTTTGAAATTTTTTTCAAAATTTTTGAAATTTTTTTCAAAATTTTTTTCAAATTTTTTTCAAATTTTTTTCAAATTTTTTGAAATTTTTTTTCAAAATTTTTGAAATTTTTTTTTTCAAAATTTTTGAAATTTTTTTTCAAAATTTTTTCAAAATTTTTGAAATTTTTTTTCAAAATTTTTGAAATTTTTTTCAAAATTTTTGAAATTTTTTTTTTTTTAAATTTTTGAAATTTTTTTTCAAATTTTTTGAAATTTTTTTTCAAAATTTTTGAAATTTTTTTCAAAATTTTTGAATTTTTTTTCAAAATTTTTGAAATTTTTTTTCAAAATTTTTGAAATTTTTTTCAAATTTTTTGAAATTTTTTTTCAAAATTTTTGAAATTTTTTTTCAAAATTTTTGAAATTTTTTTTTTTTTCAAAATTTTTGAAATTTTTTTCAAAATTTTTGAAATTTTTTTTCAAAATTTTTAAATTATTTTTTCAAAATTTTTGAAATTTTTTTTCAAAATTTTTTGAAATTTTTTTTTGAAATTTTTTTTTCAAATTTTTTTAAAATTTTTTTTTGAAATTTTTCAAAATTTTTTGAAAATTTTTTGAAAATTTTTTTTCAAAATTTTTGAAATTTTTTTCAAAATTTTTGAAAATTTTTTTTTCAAATTTTTTGAAATTTTTTTCAAAATTTTTTTTCAAAATTTTTTTATTTTTTCAAAATTTTTGAAATTTTTTTTCAAAATTTTTGAAATTTTTTTTTTCAAAATTTTTGAAATTTTTTTCAAAATTTTTGAAATTTTTTCAAAATTTTTGAAATTTTTTTTTCAAAATTTTTGAAATTTTTTTCAAAATTTTTGAAATTTTTTTTTTTTCAAAATTTTTGAAATTTTTTTTTCAAAATTTTTGAAATTTTTTTCAAAATTTTTGAAATTTTTTTCAAAATTTTTGAAATTTTTTTTCAAAATTTTTTTTTTTTCAAATTTTTTGAAATTTTTTTCAAAATTTTTGAAATTTTTTTTTAAAATTTTTGAAATTTTTTTTTCAAAATTTTTGAAATTTTTTTTCAAAATTTTTGAAATTTTTTTTCAAAATTTTTGAAATTTTTTTTCAAAATTTTTTGAAATTTTTTTTCAAATTTTTTGAAATTTTTTTCAAATTTTTGAAATTTTTTTTCAAAATTTTTAATTTTTTTTCAAAAATTTTTGAAATTTTTTTTCAAAATTTTTGAAATTTTTTTTCAAAATTTTTGAAATTTTTTTTCAAAATTTTTGAAATTTTTTTTCAAAATTTTTGAAATTTTTTTTTTTTTAATTTTTGAAATTTTTTTCAAAATTTTTTAAATTTTTTTCAAAATTTTTGAAATTTTTTTTTTCAAATTTTTTGAAATTTTTTTCAAAATTTTTGAAATTTTTTTAAATTTTTTTTTTCAAAATTTTTTTCAAATTTTTTTTTCAAAATTTTTGAAATTTTTTTTATTTTGAAATTTTTGAAAATTTTTTTCAAAATTTTTTCAAAATTTTTGAAATTTTTTCAAAATTTTTGAAATTTTTTTCAAAATTTTTGAAATTTTTTTTCAAAATTTTTGAAATTTTTTTCAAAATTTTTTGAAATTTTTTTTCAAAATTTTTGAAATTTTTTTTCAAAATTTTTGAAATTTTTTTTTTTTCAAATTTTTTGAAATTTTTTTTATTTTTTCAAATTTTTGAATTTTTTTTTCAAATTTTTTTGAAAATTTTTTCAAAATTTTTTCAAAATTTTTTTCAAATTTTTATTTTTTTCAAAATTTTTGAAATTTTTTTCAAAATTTTTGAAATTTTTTTTCAAAATTTTTGAAATTTTTTTTTTTTTTTTTCAAAATTTTTGAAATTTTTTTTCAAAATTTTTGAAATTTTTTCAAAATTTTTGAAATTTTTTTTTCAAAATTTTTGAAATTTTTTTTCAAAATTTTTGAATTTTTTTCAAAATTTTTGAAATTTTTTTTCAAAATTTTTGAAATTTTTTTTCAAAATTTTTGAATTTTTTCAAATTTTTTTTTTTCAAAATTTTTGAAATTTTTTTTCAAAATTTTTGAAATTTTTTTTTCAAAATTTTTGAAATTTTTTTTCAAAATTTTTGAAATTTTTTTCAAAATTTTTGAAATTTTTTTCAAATTTTTTTATTTTTTTCAAAATTTTTGAAATTTTTTTCAAAATTTTTGAAATTTTTTTTTCAAAATTTTTGAAATTTTTTTTCAAAAAATTTTTGAAATTTTTTTTTTTCAAAATTTTTGAAATTTTTTTCAAAATTTTTGAAATTTTTTTTTAAAATTTTTGAAATTTTTTTTCAAAATTTTTGAAATTTTTTTTCAAAATTTTTGAAATTTTTTTTTCAAAATTTTTTGAAATTTTTTTTTCAAAATTTTTTGAAATTTTTTTTCAAAATTTTTGAAATTTTTTTCAAAATTTTTGAAATTTTTTTCAAAATTTTTGAAATTTTTTTTCAAAATTTTTGAAATTTTTTTTAAAATTTTTTTAATTTTTTTTCAAAATTTTTTCAAATTTTTTTTTTTCAAAATTTTTATATTTTTTCAAAATTTTTGAAATTTTTTTTCAAAATTTTTGAAATTTTTTTCAAAATTTTTGAAATTTTTTTCAAAATTTTTGAAATTTTTTTCAAAATTTTTTGAAATTTTAATTTTTCAAAATTTTTGAAATTTTTTTCAAAATTTTTGAAATTTTTTTTCAAAATTTTTGAAATTTTTTTTTTTAAAATTTTTGAAATTTTTTAATATATTTTTCAAAATTTTTGAAATTTTTTTAATTTTTTCAAAATTTTTGAAATTTTTTTCAAAATTTTTGAAATTTTTTTTCAAAATTTTTGAAATTTTTTTCAAAATTTTTGAAATTTTTTTCAAAATTTTTGAAATTTTTTTTCAAAATTTTTGAAATTTTTTTCAAAATTTTTGAAATTTTTTTCAAAATTTTTGAAATTTTTTTTCAAAATTTTTGAAATTTTTTTTAAAATTTTTTAAATTTTTTTCAAAATTTTTGAAATTTTTTTCAAAATTTTTTTTTTCAAAATTTTTGAAATTTTTTTTTCAAAATTTTTGAAATTTTTTTCAAAATTTTTGAAATTTTTTTCAAAATTTTTGAAATTTTTTTTTTTTCAAAATTTTTGAAATTTTTTTTCAAAATTTTTGAAATTTTTTTCAAAATTTTTGAAATTTTTTTCAAATTTTTTTTCAAAATTTTTGAAATTTTTTTTTTTAAATTTTTGAAATTTTTTTTCAAAATTTTTGAAATTTTTTTTCAAAATTTTTGAAATTTTTTTTCAAAATTTTTGAAATTTTTTTTTTCAAAATTTTTGAAATTTTTTTTTCAAAATTTTTGAAATTTTTTTTCAAAATTTTTGAAATTTTTTTTCAAAATTTTTGAAATTTTTTTTTTTTTTAAAATTTTTTCAAATTTTTTTATTTTTTCAAAATTTTTGAAATTTTTTTTTCAAAATTTTTGAAATTTTTTTTCAAAATTTTTGAAATTTTTTTTCAAAATTTTTGAAATTTTTTTTCAAAATTTTTGAAATTTTTTTTCAAAATTTTTGAAATTTTTTTTTTCAAAATTTTTGAAATTTTTTTCAAAATTTTTGAAATTTTTTTTCAAAATTTTTGAAATTTTTTTTTCAAAATTTTTGAAATTTTTTTTTCAAAATTTTTGAAATTTTTTTTTAAATTTTTTGAAATTTTTTCAAAATTTTTGAAATTTTTTTTCAAAATTTTTGAAATTTTTTTTTCAAAATTTTTGAAATTTTTTTTCAAAATTTTTGAAATTTTTTTCAAAATTTTTGAAATTTTTTTTTTTCAAAATTTTTGAAATTTTTTTTCAAAATTTTTGAAATTTTTTTCAAAATTTTTTAATTTTTTCAAAATTTTTGAAATTTTTTTCAAAATTTTTGGAATTTTTTTTCAAAATTTTTGAAATTTTTTTCAAAATTTTTTGAAATTTTTTTTCAAAATTTTTGAAATTTTTTTCAAAATTTTTGAAATTTTTTTTTTAAAATTTTGGAAATTTTTTTCAAAATTTTTGAAATTTTTTTCAAAATTTTTGAAATTTTTTTCAAAATTTTTGAAATTTTTTTTCAAAATTTTTGAAATTTTTTTTCAAAATTTTTGAAATTTTTTTTCAAAATTTTTGAAATTTTTTTTCAAAATTTTTGAAATTTTTTTTCAAAATTTTTGAAATTTTTTTTTTTCAAAATTTTTGAAATTTTTTTTCAAAATTTTTGAAATTTTTTTTTCAAAATTTTTGAAATTTTTTTTTTTAAAATTTTTGAAATTTTTTTTCAAAATTTTTTCAAAATTTTTGAAATTTTTTTTGAAATTTTTTTTTCAAAATTTTTGAAATTTTTTTTTCAAAATTTTTGAAATTTTTTCAAAATTTTTGAAATTTTTTTTCAAAATTTTGAATTTTTTTTTCAAAATTTTTGAAATTTTTTTCAAAATTTTTGAAATTTTTTTCAAAATTTTGAAATTTTTTTTTCAAAATTTTTGAAATTTTTTTTCAAAATTTTTGAAATTTTTTTTCAAAATTTTTGAAATTTTTTTTTTTTTCAAAATTTTTGAAATTTTTTTTTTAAAATTTTGAAATTTTTTTCAAAATTTTTGAAATTTTTTTTTCAAAATTTTTTGAAATTTTTTTCAAAATTTTTTTCAAAAATTTTTTTTTTAAAATGAAATTTTTTCAAAATTTTTGAAATTTTTTTTCAAAATTTTTTTTTCAATTTTTTTTCAAAATTTTTGAAATTTTTTTTTCAAAATTTTTGAAATTTTTTTCAAAATTTTTGAAATTTTTTCAAATTTTTTTAAAATTTTGAAATTTTTTTTCAAAATTTTTGAAATTTTTTTTCAAAAATTTTTGAAATTTTTTTTCAAATTTTTTGAAATTTTTTTCAAAATTTTTGAAATTTTTTTCAAAATTTTTGTTTAAATTTTTTTCAAAATTTTTGAAATTTTTTTTCAAAATTTTTGAAATTTTTTTTTGCAAATTTTTTCAAAATTTTTTAAAAATTTTTTTCAAAATTTTTGAAATTTTTTTTCAAAATTTTGAAAATTTTTTTTCAAAATTTTTGAAATTTTTTTTTATTAAAATTTTTGAAATTTTTTTCAAAATTTTTGAAATTTTTTTTCAAAATTTTTGAAATTTTTTTTCAAAATTTTTGAAATTTTTTTTCAAAATTTTTGAAATTTTTTTTGAAATTTTTTCAAAATTTTTGAAATTTTTTTTTCAAAATTTTTGAAATTTTTTTCAAAATTTTTGAAATTTTTTTTCAAAATTTTTGAAATTTTTTTAAAATTTTTGAAATTTTTTTCAAAATTTTTTTTGAAATTTTTTCAAAATTTTTGAAATTTTTTTCAAAATTTTTGAAATTTTTTTTCAAAATTTTTGAAATTTTTTTCAAAATTTTTGAAATTTTTTTTCAAAATTTTTGAAATTTTTTCAAAATTTTTTAAAATTTTTTTTCAAAATTTTTCAAAATTTTTGAAATTTTTTTTTTAAAATTTTTGAAATTTTTTTTCAAAATTTTTGAATTTTTTTAAATTTTTAAATTTTCAAAATTTTTGAAATTTTTTTTAAAATTTTTTTGAATTTTTTTCAAAATTTTTTTAATTTTTTTTCAAAATTTTTGAAATTTTTTTCAAAATTTTTGAAATTTTTTTCAAAATTTTTTTCAAAATTTTTGAAATTTTTTTTCAAAATTTTTGAAATTTTTTTTCAAAATTTTTGAAATTTTTTTCAAAATTTTTGAAATTTTTTTCAAAATTTTTGAAATTTTTTTCAAAATTTTTGAAATTTTTTTCAAATTTTTTGAAAATTTTTTTTCAAAATTTTTGAAATTTTTTTTCAAAATTTTTGAAATTTTTTTTCAAAATTTTTGAAATTTTTTTCAAAATTTTTGAAATTTTTTTTAAAATTTTTTGAAATTTTTTTCAAAATTTTTGAAATTTTTTTCAAAATTTTTTGAAATTTTTTTCAAAATTTTTGAAATTTTTTTTTAAAATTTTTTAAATAATTTTTTCAAAATTTTTGAAATTTTTTTTAAATAATTTTGAAATTTTTTTTTAAAATTTTTAATATTTTTTCAAAATTTTTGAAATTTTTTTTCAAAATTTTTGAAATTTTTTTCAAAATTTTTGAAATTTTTTTTCAAAATTTTTGAAATTTTTTTCAAAATTTTTAAAAAATATTTTTTCAAAATTTTTGAAATTTTTTTTCAAAATTTTTGAAATTTTTTTAAAAAATTTGAAATTTTTTGAAATTTTTATTTTTCAAAATTTTTAAATTTTTTTTCAAAATTTTTTGAATTTTTCCAAAATTTTTGAAATTTTTTTCAAAATTTTTGAAAATTTTTTTTCAAAATTTTTGAAATTTTTTTTCAATTTTTTCCATTTTTTCAATTTGAAATTTTTTCAAACTTTTGAACTTTTTTTTAAAATTTTTAAAATTTTTTTCAAAATTTTTGCTTAAAATTTTTCGTTTTGAAATTTTTTTCGGACCAAAATTTTTGAAATTTTTTTCAAAATATTTTGAAATTTTTTTCAATATTTTTTTCAAAATTTTTGGAAATCTTATTCTTTTCAAAATTTTTAAATTTTTTTCAAAATTTTTAAAATTTTTTCAAAATTTTAAAATTTTTTTTCAAAACAATTTTTTGAAATCAAATTTTTTTTTCAAAATTTTTTGAAATTTTTTAAAATTTTTTGAATTTTTTTCAAAATTTTTGAAATTTTTTTAAATTTTTTTCAAAATTTTTGAAATTTTTTTTCAAAATTTTTAAAATTTTTTTTCTAAAATTTTTGAAATTTTTTCAAAAATTTTTGATTTTTTTCAAAATTTTTGAAATTTTTTTTCAAAATTTTTGAAATTTTTTTGAAACTTTTTTTCAAAATTTTTATTTTTTTTCTTAAATTTTTTCAAAATTTTTGACTATTTTTCTAAAATTTTTAAAATTTTTTTGCAAATTTTTTAAATTTTTTTCAAAATTTTTGAAATTTTTTTCAAAATTTTTGAATGAGAACTTTTTTCAAATTTATTTTATCACCAACAGAATTTTTTTAACAAAATTTTTTGAAATTTTTTTTTCTAAAATGGTTTTGAAATTTTTTAACAAAATATTTGAAAACTTTTTTTTTTAAAACTTTTTTGTAAAAATTTTTACAGTCCAAAATTTAAATTTTTTTTTCAAAATTTTTTAAATTTTTTTAAGAATCTTGAAATTTTCATTTTAAAAGTTTTCGAAATTTTTTTTTCAAAATTTTGAAATTTTTTTCAAAATTTTTGAAATTTTTTTCAAAATTTTCATCAACAAACTTTTTGAGTCAAAATTTTTAAGGGTTTTTCAAAATTTTTGCCAACAACAAAACTTTTAACCAAAATTTTTTGAAATTTTTTGATAACAAAATTTTTGACGCAATTTTTTTTCAAACTCCATATAGTCACCATGACGGCGTGTTCCCCAGTTAGCTGTAATCAATTAATTAACTAATTTATTTTTAAATATTTAGTTAATTAATTTATTTTATTATTGAAAATAAAGAATATATGTGCAATGTTGTTTAAGGTATTGTGAATATTCCTCCTCGAGGATTGCGACCTTGTCGTGGTGAGGAGGCTGAGTATTCGAAATTATAAGAGGATGATATAATCGATGTACTGTTATAATTGTTCAATAAATACCACAGAAACCAGCAGCAATCCAAATATATTTTATATTTTGTATAACTGCAAAGTTATGAAACCTTCGGCAAACCGAAGGTAGCCTTGCTTTCTTGTTTTTTCAAAATTTTTGAAATTTTTGAAATTTTTTTCAAAATTTTTGAAATTTTTGAAATTTTTTTCAAATTTTTGAAATTTTTTCAAATTTTTTTTTTCAAAATTTTTGAAATTTTTTTTAAAATTTTTTGAAATTTTTTTTTCAAAATTTTTGAAATTTTTTTCAAAATTTTTAAATTAATTTTTCAAAATTTTTGAAATTTTTTTTCAAAATTTTTGAAATTTTTTTTCAAAATTTTTGAAATTTTTTTTTCAAAATTTTTGAAATTTTTTTCAAAATTTTTGAAATTTTTGAAATTTTTTTTTTTCAAAATTTTTGAAATTTTTTATTTTTTCAAAATTTTTTGAAATTTTTTTTTCAAAATTTTTGAAATTTTTTTTCAAAATTTTTGAAATTTTTTTCAAAGTAATTTTGAAATTTTTTTTTCAAAATTTTTGAAATTTTTTTTCAAATTTTTTGAAATTTTTTATACCCTTGCAGAGGGTATATTAATTTTAGCCAGAAGTTTGCAACGCACCTTAGGAGACATCTCCGACCCTATAAAGTATATATATTCTGAATCAGCATCACCAGAGGAGTCGAAAAATGGATGTCCGTCTGTCCGTCCGTCCGTCCGTCCGTCCGTCCGTCCGTCCGTCCGTCCGTCCGTCCGTCCGTCCGTCCGTCCGTCCGTCCGTCCGTCCGTCCGTCCGTCCGTCCGTCTGTTGCAACGCAAACTAGTCTCTCAGTTTTTGAGCTATCTTCATGAAACTTGGCACACAAGCTTCTTATTGCTGTAGGCTGTAAATAAGTCGGAACGAGCCAGATCGGACCGATATATCGTATAGCTGTCATAGAAGCTATCGGCCGATTTTTGTTGTTTTTCAAGATATTGCAACAAGATTTGGCAAATCTTATTCTTATTACGTTCTTAATGTGCTGTCAAAATTGTATCAAAATCGGACCACTATAACATATAGCTGCCATAGGAACAATCGGCTGAAATCAGGGTTTTTGTATGCAAACCTGTTTTGTTTTTGGAAATACCGCACATTATCAATACCTTTCAATGTTATACAGTAACCCGCCCTTTGTTTTTCCATTTAAATATCTCAGACGTTTATATTCTATAGCTGTTATAGGAACAATCAGTCAGTCCGTCTGTCTGTTGCAACGCAAATTAGTCCCCCAGTTATTGAGCTATCATCATGAAACTTTGCTCACAAGCTTCTTATTTCTGCCCTCTTTAAATAAGTCGGAACGGGCCAGATCGGACTGATATATCGTATAGCTGTCATGGAGCCTATCGGCCGATTTTCGTTATATTTCAAGATATAGCTATCAGGCTTACCACATCCAAATCGAAATTTTATAACTTATAACGATCAACGATCGACCTAATGAAGTTTCTTGTTGCAATTTTATGAAAATCTGAGTACTATTACATGTAGCTGTTAAACAAAAAATCATATAGCTGTTATTCAAACGCATTTTTGAATGAGAAATTACCAAATTTAGATTTTATGACCAACAGATCCTTTACAACACAAAGACATTCGACCAAATGCTGTTTCTAAGAATTGTATACTGATATATGCGAAACAAAATATATCGGAAAACATAACATTCTTATATGAAACAGTTACAGTTGATAATGTAAGAAATATATACCAGTCCATAACATTTAAATACTTGCATACAATATTCAAAGTTATTTATAGGAATCCAGCATTTCCTATTACAAGGTTTCGAAATGAAATCAGAAATGATGTTGAAAGGCTAACGTCGGCTGAAAATAATACAAAATTGGTAATTTTAGGAGATTTTAACATTTGCCGATCAACAACCATTGATCAGCTCGAGTCTACTTTAAAAATAAGGGGTTATGTCCATTGTTAAATGTGCCAACAACAAAACATTTAACTCAAATTGATTGGATATTTTGTGATAACACAGTAAGCGGTGCTGCCGCAATCACTTATCAAACTCCATATAGTCACCATGACGGCGTGTTCCTTAGCTATAATCACTAATTTAATAATTTATTTTTAAATATTTAGTTAATTAATTTATTTTTTTATTATAAATAAAGAATGTATGTGCAATGTTGTTTAAGGTATTGTAAATATTCCTCCTCGAGGATTGCGACCTTGCCGTGGTGAGGAGGCTGAGTATTCGAAATTATAAGAGGTTGATATAATCGATGTACTGTTATAGTTCTTCAATAGATACCACAGAAACCAGCAGCAATCCAAAGATATTTTATATTTTGTATAACTGCAAGGGTATGAAACCTTCGGCAAGCCGAAGGTAGCCTTGCTTTCTTGTTTTTTAAAATTTTTGAAATTTTTTTCAAAATTTTTGAAATTTTTTTCAAAATTTTTGAAATTTTTTTTCAATATTGTTGAAATTTTTTTTCAAAATTTTTGAAATTTTTTTTCAAAATTTTTGAAATTTTTTTTTTCAGAATTTTGAAATTTTTTTTCAAAATTTTTGAAATTTTTTTTCAAAATTTTTGAAATTTTTTTCAAAATTTTGGATTTTTTTTTTAAAATTTTTGAAATTTTTTTTTTTAAATTTTTTGAAATTTTTTTTCAAAATTTTTGAAATTTTTTTCAAAATTTTTGAAATTTTTTTCAAAATTTTTGAAATTTTTTTTCAAAATTTTTGAAATGTTTTTCAAAATTTTTGAAATTTTTTTCAAAATTTTTGAAATTTTTTTTCAAAATTTTTGAAATTTTTTTCAAAATTTTTGAAATTTTTTTTTCAAAATTTTTGAAATTTTTTTTCAAAATTTTTGAAATTTTTTTCAAAATTTTTAAAATTTTTTTCAAAATTTTTGAAATTTTTTTTCAAAATTTTTGAAATTTTTTTTTCAAAATTTTTTTTTTTCAAAATTTTTTTTTTTTCAAAATTTTTTGAAATTTTTTTTTTTCAAAATTTTTGAAATTTTTTATAAAATTTTGAAATTTTTTCAAAATTTTTTTTTTTTTTCAAAATTTTTGAAATTTTTTTTCAAAATTTTTGAAATTTTTTTTCAAAATTTTTGAAATTTTTTTCAAAATTTTTGAAATTTTTTTCAAAATTTTTGAAATTTTTTTTCAAAATTTTTGAAATTTTTTTTTCAAAATTTTTGAAATTTTTTCAAAATTTTTGAAATTTTTTTTCAAAATTTTTGAAATTTTTTTCAAAATTTTTGAAATTTTTTTCAAAATTTTTGAAATTTTTTTGAAATTTTTTTCAAAATTTTTGAAATTTTTTTTCAAAATTTTTGAAATTTTTTTTTCAAAATTTTTGAAATTTTTTTCAAAATTTTTGAAATTTTTTTTTCAAAATTTTTGAAATTTTTTTCAAAATTTTTGAAATTTTTTTTTTCAAAATTTTTGAAATTTTTTTTCAAAATTTTTGAAATTTTTTTCAAAATTTTTGAAATTTTTTTCAAAATTTTGAAATTTTTTTTCAAAATTTTTGAAATTTTTTTTCAAAATTTTTGAAATTTTTTTTTTTTTCAAAATTTTTGAAATTTTTTTTCAAAATTTTTGAAATTTTTTTCAAAATTTTTTGAAATTTTTTTAAATATTTTGAAATTTTTGAAATTTTTTATTTTTTGAAATTTTTGAAATTTTTTTTCAAAATTTTTGAAATTTTTTTCAAAATTTTTGAAATTTTTTTTCAAAATTTTTGAAATTTTTTTTCAAAATTTTTATATTTTTTCAAAATTTTTTAAATTTTTTTTTTTCAAAATTTTTGAAATTTTTTTCAAAATTTTTGAAATTTTTTTCAAAATTTTTGAAATTTTTTTCAAAATTTTTGAAATTTTTTTTTTTTCAAAATTTTTGAAATTTTTTTCAAAATTTTTGAAATTTTTTTCAAAATTTTTGAAATTTTTTCAAATTTTTTTTTTTTTTCAAAATTTTTGAAATTTTTTTTCAAAATTTTTGAAATTTTTTCAAAATTTTTGAAATTTTTTTTCAAAATTTTTGAAATTTTTTTTTTCAAAATTTTTGAAATTTTTTTTCAAAATTTTTGAAATTTTTTTCAAAATTTTTGAAATTTTTTTCAAAATTTTTGAAATTTTTTTTCAAAATTTTTGAAATTTTTTTTCAAAATTTTTGAAATTTTTTTCAAAATTTTTGAAATTTTTTTTTCAAAATTTTTGAAATTTTTTTTCAAAATTTTTGAAATTTTTTTCAAAATTTTTGAAATTTTTTTTTTCAAAATTTTTAAATTTTTTTCAAAATTTTTGAAATTTTTTTTCAAAATTTTTGAAAATTTTTTTCAAAAATTTTAAATTTTTCAAAATTTTTGAAATTTTTTTTCAAAATTTTTGAAATTTTTTTTCAAAATTTTTGAAATTTTTTTTCAAAATTTTTGAAATTTTTTTTCAAAATTTTTGAAATTTTTTTTTTAAAATTTTTGAAATTTTTTAAAATTTTTTTGAAATTTTTTTTTTTCAAAATTTTTGAAATTTTTTTTCAAAATTTTTGAAATTTTTTTCAAAATTTTTGAAATTTTTTTTCAAAATTTTTGAAATTTTTGAAATTTTTTCAAAATTTTTGAAATTTTTTTCAAAATTTTTGAAATTTTTTTCAAAATTTTTGAAATTTTTTTCAAAATTTTTGAAATTTTTTCAAATTTTTTTTCAAAATTTTTTTGATTTTTTTCAAAATTTTTGAAATTTTTTTTCAAAATTTTTAAAATTTTTTCAAAATTTTTGAAATTTTTTTTCAAAATTTTTGAAATTTTTTTTAAAATTTTTTGAAATTTTTTTCAAATTTTTTGTTTTTTTTTTCAAAATTTTTGAAATTTTTTTCAAATTTTTGAATTTTTTTTTCAAAATTTTTGAAATTTTTTTTAAAATTTTTTGAAATTTTTTTTTTCAAAATTTTTGAAATTTTTTTTCAAAATTTTTGAAATTTTTTTCAAAATTTTGAAATTTTTTTCAAAATTTTTGAAATTTTTTTCAACAATTTTTGAAATTTTTTTTCAAAATTTTTGAAATTTTTTTAAAATTTTTGAAATTTTTTTTCAAAATTTTTGAAATTTTTTTTTCAAAATTTTTGAAATTTTTTTTCAAAATTTTTGAAATTTTTTTTCAAAATTTTTGAAATTTTTATTCAAAACTTTTGAATTTTTATACCCTTGCAGAGGGTATATTAATTTTAGCCAGAAGTTTGCAACGCACCTTAGGAGGCATCTCCGACCCTATAAAGTATATATATTCTGAATCAGCATCACCAGAGGAGTCGAAAAATGGATGTCCGTCTGTCCGTCCGTCCGTCCGTCCGTCCGTCCATCCGTCCGTCCGTCCGTCTGTTGCAACGCAAACTAGTCTCTCAGTTTTTGAGCTATCTTCATGAAACTTGGCACACAAGCTTCTTATTGCTGTAGGCTGTAAATAAGTCGGAACGAGCCAGATCGGACCGATATATCGTATAGCTGTCATAGAAGCTATCGGCCGATTTTTGTTGTTTTTCAAGATATTGCAACAAGATTTGGCAAATCTTATTCTTATTACGTTCTTAATGTGCTGTCAAAATTGTATCAAAATCGGACCACTATAACATATAGCTGCCATAGGAACAATCGGCTGAAATCAGGGTTTTTGTATGCAAACCTGTTTTGTTTTTGGAAATACCGCACATTATCAATACCTTTCAATGTTATACAGTAACCCGCCCTTTGTTTTTCCATTTAAATATCTCAGACGTTTATATTCTATAGCTGTTATAGGAACAATCAGTCAGTCCGTCTGTCTGTTGCAACGCAAATTAGTCCCCCAGTTATTGAGCTATCATCATGAAACTTTGCTCACAAGCTTTTTATTTCTGCACTCTTTAAATAAGTCGGAACGGGCCAGATTGGACTGATATATCGTATAGCTGTTATAGAGCCTATCGGCCGATTTTCGTTATATTTCAAGATATAGCTATATAGCTGTTATTCAAACGCATTTTTGAATGAGAACTTTCCAAATTTAGATTTTATGACCAACAGATCCTTTACAACACAAAGACATTCGACCAAATGCTGTTTCTAAGAATGGTATACTGATATATGCAAAACAAAATATATCGGAAAACATAACATTCTTATATGAAAAGTTACAGTTAATAATGTAAGAAACATATACCATACAAATGATGTTGAAATGCTAACGTCAGCTGAAAATAATACAAAATTGGTAATATTAGGAGATTTTAACATTTGCCGATCAACAACCACTGATCAGCTCGAGTCTACTTTAAATAATAACAACAAAATGTGCCAACAACAAAACATTTAACTCAAATTGATTGGATATTTTGTGATAACACAGTAAGCGGTGCTGCCGCAATCACTTATCAAACTCCATATAGTCACCATGACGGCGTGTTCCTTAGCTATAATCACTAATTTAATAATTTATTTTTAAATATTTAGTTAATTAATTTATTTTATTATTGTAAATAAAGAATATATGTGCAATGTTGTTTAAGATATTGTAAATATTCCTCCTCGAGGATTGCGACCTTGCCGTGGTGAGGAGGCTGAGTATTCGAAATTATAAGAGGTTGATATAATCGATGTACTGTAATAATTCTTCAATAAATACCACAGAAACCAGCAGCAATCCAAAGATATTTTATATTTTGTATAACTGCAAGGGTTTGAAACCTTCGGCAAGCCGAAGGACTTTTTTTTTTCAAATTTTTTTTTTCAAAATTTTTGAAATTTTTTTCAAAATTTTTGAAATTTTTTTTCAAAATTTTTGAAATTTTTTTCAAAATTTTTGAAATTTTTTTCAAAATTTTTGAAATTTTTTTCAAAATTTTTGAAATTTTTTTCAAAATTTTTGAAATTTTTTTCAAAATTTTTGAAATTTTTTTCAAAAATTTTTTTTTCAAAATTTTTTCAAAATTTTTTCAAAATTTTTAATTTTTCAAAATTTTTGAAATTTTTTCAAAATTTTTATTTTTTTCAAAATTTTTGAAATTTTTTTTCAAAATTTTTGAAATTTTTTTCAAAATTTTTGAAATTTTTTTTCAAAATTTTTGAAATTTTTTTTCAAAATTTTTGAAATTTTTTTTAAAATTTTTTTTCAAATTTTTTTTCAAAATTTTTGAAAAATTTTTTTTCAAAATTTTTGAAATTTTTTTCAAAATTTTTGAAATTTTTGAAATTTTTTTTCAAAATTTTTGAAATTTTTTTCAAAATTTTTTATAATTTTCAAAATTTTTGAAATTTTTTTCAAAATTTTTGAAATTTTTTCAAAATTTTTGAAATTTTTTTCAAAATTTTTGAAATTTTTTTTCAAAATTTTTGAAATTTTTTTTTCAAAATTTTTGAAATTTTTTTCAAAATTTTTTCAAAATTTTTGAAAATTTTTTTTTTTCAAAATTTTTGAAATTTTTTTTCAAAATTTTTGAAATTTTTTTTCAAAATTTTTTGAAATTTTTTTTTTTTCAAAATTTTGAAATTTTTTTTCAAATTTTTTGAAAATTTTTTTCAAAATTTTTGCAAAATTTTTATTTCAAAATTTTTTGAAATTTTTTTCAAAATTTTATAAATTTTTTTCAAAATTTTTGAAATTTTTTTCAAAATTTTTTAATTTAAATTTTCAAAATTTTTTAAAATTTTTTTTTTTCAAAATTTTTGAAATTTTTTTCAAAATTTTTAATTTTTCAAAATTTTTTCAAAATTTTTTTTTTTTTTTCCAAAATTTTTGAAATTTTTTTCAAAATTTTTGAAAAATTTTTTGAAATTTTTTTTCAAAATTTTTGAAATTTTTTTTCAAAATTTTTGAAATTTTTTTCAAAATTTTTGAAATTTTCAAAATTTTTTTTTTCAAAATTTTTGAAATTTTTTTTCAAAATTTTTGAAATTTTTTTCAAAATTTTTGAAATTTTTTTTCAAAATTTTTGAAATTTTTTTTTTTAAAATTTTTGAAATTTTTTTCAAAATTTTTGAAATTTTTTTTCAAATTTTTTGAAAATTTTTTTTTCAAAATTTTTTTAAATTTTTTTCAAAAATTTTTGAAATTTTTTTTTTAAAATTTTTTGAAATTTTTTTTTCAAAATTTTTGAAATTTTTTTTAAATTTTTTGAAATTTTTTTTTCAAAATTTTTTTAATTTTTGAAATTTTTTTCAAAATTTTTGAAATTTTTTTCAAAATTTTTGAAATTTTTTTCAAAATTTTTGAAATTTTTTTAAAATAAAATTTTGAAATTTTTTTTCAAAATTTTTGAAATTTTTTTTCAAAATTTTTGAAATTTTTTTTTTTAAAATTTTTGAAATTTTTTTTTCAAAATTTTTTTGAAATTTTTTTTAAAATTTTGAAATTTTTTTTTTTCAAAATTTTTGAAATTTTTTCAAAATTTTTGAAATTTTTTTTCAAAATTTTTGAAATTTTTTTTCAAAATTTTTGAAATTTTTTTTCAAAATTTTTGAAATTTTTTTTCAAAATTTTTTAATTTTTTTTCAAAATTTTTGAAAAAAATTTTTTATTTTTCAAAATTTTTTTTTTTTGAAATTTTTTTTTAAATTTTTCAAAATTTTTGAAATTTTTTTCAAAATTTTTGAAATTTTTTTTCAAAATTTTTAAATTTTTTCAAAATTTTTGAAATTTTTTTTCAAAATTTTTTTTTTCAAAATTTTTGAAATTTTTTTTCAAAATTTTTGAAATTTTTTTCAAAATTTTTTAAATTTTTTTTCAAAATTTTTGAAATTTTTTTCAAAATTTTTGAAATTTTTTTTTTTCAAAATTTTTGAAATTTTTTTCAAAATTTTTGAAATTTTTTTTCAAAATTTTTGAAATTTTTTTTCAAAATTTTTGAAATTTTTTTTTCAAAATTTTTGAAATTTTTTTCAAAATTTTTGAAAATTTTTTTCAAAATTTTGAAATTTTTTTCAAAATTTTTGAAATTTTTTTCAAAATTTTTGAAATTTTTTTAAATTTTTTCTTTCAAAATTTTTGAAAATTTTTTCAAAATTTTTCAAAATTTTTATTTTTTTCAAAATTTTTGAAATTTTTTTTCAAAATTTTTGAAATTTTTTTCAAAATTTTTGAAATTTTTTTCAAAATTTTTGAAATTTTTTTTCAAAATTTTTTGAAATTTTTTTTTCAAAAAATTTTTAAAATTTTTTTCAAAATTTTTGAAATTTTTTTTTCAAATTTTTTGAAATTTTTTTCAAAATTTTTAAATTTTTTTTCAAAATTTTTGAAATTTTTTCAAAATTTTTGAAATTTTTTTTCAAAATTTTTTTAAAATTTTTAATTTTTTCAAAATTTTTGAAATTTTTTTTTTTTCAAAATTTTTGAAATTTTTTAAATTTTGAAAATTTTTATATTTTTTCAAAATATTTTGAAATTTTTTTCAAAATTTTTGAAATTTTTTTTCAAAATTTTTGAAATTTTTTTAAATAAATTTTTGAAATTTTTTTCAAAATTTTTGAAATTTTTTTCAAAATTTTTGAAATTTTTTTTTTTAAAATTTTTGAAATTTTTTTCAAAATTTTTGAAATTTTTTTACAAAATTTTTGAAATTTTTTTCAAAATTTTTGAAATTTTTTTCAAAATTTTTGAAATTTTTTTTCAAAATTTTATTTTTGAAAATTTTTTTTTTCAAAATTTTTGAAATTTTTTTCAAAATTTTTGAAATTTTTTAATAAAATTTTTCAAAAATTTTAATTAAATTTATTTTCAAAATTTTTGAAATTTTTTTTCAAAATTTTTGAAATTTTTTTCAAAATTTTTGAAATTTTTTAAAATTTTCAAAATTTTTTCAAAATTTTTGAAATTTTTTTCAAAATTTTTGAAATTTTTTTTCAAAATTTTTGAAATTTTTTTTTTTCAAAATTTTTGAAATTTTTTCAAAATTTTTGAAATTTTTTCAAAATTTTTTTCAAAATTTTTCGAAATTTTTTTCAAAATTTTTGAAATTTTTTTTCAAAATTTTTGAAATTTTTTTCAAAATTTTTGAAATTTTTTCAAATTTTTTGAAATTTTTTTCAAAATTTTTGCAAATTTTTTTTTCAAAATTTTTGAAATTTTTTTTTCAAAATTTTGAAATTTTTTTTAAATTTTTGAAATTTTTTTCAAAATTTTTGAAATTTTTTTTCAAAATTTTTGAAATTTTTTTCAAAATTTTTGAAATTTTTTTTTCAAAATTTTTAGAATTTTTTTCAAAATTTTTTAAATTTTTCAAAATTTTTTTTAAATTTTTTCAAAATTTTTGAAATTTTTTTCAAAATTTTTGAAATTTTTTTCAAAATTTTTGAAATTTTTTTCAAAATTTTTGAAATTTTTTTTTTAAAATTTTTGAAATTTTTTTTCAAAATTTTTGAAATTTTTTTCAAAATTTTAATTTTCAAAATTTTGAAATTTTTTCAAAATTTTTGAAATTTTTTTCAAATTTTTTAAAAAATTTGAAATTTTTTCAAAATTTTTGAAATTTTTTTTCAAAATTTTTGAAAATTTTTTCAAATTTTTTTTCAAAATTTTTGAAATTTTTTTTTAAAATTTTTGAAATTTTTTTCAAAATTTTTGAAAATTTTTTTTCAAAATTTTTGAAATTTTTTTTCAAAATTTTTGAAATTTTTTTTCAAAATTTTTGAAATTTTTTCAAAATTTTTAATTTTTTCAAAATTTTTGAAATTTTTTTTCAAAATTTTTGAAATTTTTTTCAAAATTTTTGAAATTTTTTTTCAAATTTTTTAAATAATTATTTTTTCAAAATTTTTGAAATTTTTTTCAAAATTTTTGAAATTTTTTTATATTTAAATTTTTTTGAAATTTTTTTATTTTTTCAAAATTTTTGAAATTTTTTTTAAAATTTTTGAAATTTTTTTCAAAATTTTTGAAATTTTTTTCAAAATTTTTTGAAATTTTTTTTCAAAATTTTTGAAATTTTTTCAAAATTTTGAAATTTTTTTTTCAAAATTTTTGAAATTTTTTTCAAAATTTTTGAAATTTTTTTCAAAATTTTTGAAATTTTTTTTCAAAATTTTTGAAATTTTTTCAAAATTTTTGAAATTTTTTTCAAAATTTTTGAAATTTTTTTCAAAATTTTTGAAATTTTTTTTTCAAAATTTTTGAAATTTTTTTCAAAATTTTTGAAATTTTTTTTTCAAAATTTTTGAAATTTTTTTCAAAATTTTTGAAATTTTTTTTTCAAAATTTTTAATTTTTCAAATTTTTTTAAATTTTTTTCAAAATTTTTGAAATTTTTTTCAAAATTTTTTTATATTTTTGAAATTTTTTTTCAAAATTTTTGAAATTTTTTTTCAAAATTTTTGAAATTTTTTTTCAAAATTTTGAAATTTTTTCAAAATTTTTGAAATTTTTTTTCAAAATTTTTGAAATTTTTTTTTTCAAATTTTTTGAAATTTTATTTTCAAATTTTTGAAATTTTTTTTTAAAATTTTAATTTTAAAATTTTGAAATTTTTTTTAAATAAAATTTTGAAATTTTTTCGAAATTTTTTTTCAAAATTTTTGAAATTTTTTCAAAATTTTTGAAATTTTTTTCAAAATTTTTGAAATTTTTTCAAAATTTTTTGAAATTTTTTTCAAAATTTTTGAAATTTTTTTCAAAATTTTTGAAATTTTTTTCAAAATTTTGAAAAATTTTTTTTTTTCAAAATTTTTGAAATTTTTTTTCAAAATTTTTGAAATTTTTTTTCAAAATTTTAAATTTAAAATTTTTAAATATTTTTGAAATTTTTTTCAAAATTTTTTTAATTTTCAAAATTTTTTTAAAATTTTTTCAAAATTTTTTCAAATTTTTTTCAAATTTTTTGAATTTTTTCAAAATTTTTGAAATTTTTTTAAATATTTTGAAATTTTTTTAAATTTTTGAATTTTTTTTCAAAATTTTTGAATTTTTTTATTTTTAAATTTTTTTTTTTAAAATTTTTTGAAAT
>JAEIFM010000264.1:0-18221 GCA_018901885.1 Zaprionus kolodkinae | reverse complement strand
CAACCTTGAAAATTTTAAAAATCTTTGAAAAATTTCATTGAAAAAATCTAAAAATTTTGAAAAATTTCAAAAAAATTTTGAAAAACTCAAAAATTTTGAAAAAAATTTCAAAAACCTTGAAAAAAAAAAATTTTGAAAAATTTCAAAAATTTGAAAAAAATTAAAAATTTTGAAAAAACTCAAAAATTTGAAAAATTTGAAAAATTTTGAAAAATTTTCAAAAATTTGAAAAAACTCAAAAATTTTGAAAAAAAAATTTTGAAAAATTTTGAAAAAAAAATTTTGAAAAACTTGAAAATTTTGAAAAATTTCAAAATTTTGAAAAATTTTGAAAAAATCAAAAATTTGAAAAAAATTTTGAAAATTTGAAAAATCAAAATCTTGAAAAAATTTCAAAAAATTTTGAAAAATTTTGAAAAATTTGAAAAAATTTTTTGAAAAACTCAAAAATTTTGAAAATTTTGAAAAATCTCAAAATTTTGAAAAAAAAAATTTTGAAAAAATCCAAAATTTTGAAAAAAAATTTGAAAAATTTTCAAAATTTTGAAAAATTTCAAAAATTTTGAAAAAAATTTCAAAATTTTTGAAAAATTCAAAAAAAAATCAAAATTTGAAAAATTTTGAAAAATCAAAAATTTTGAAAAATCTCAAAAATTTGAAAAAAAAAAAAATTTTGAAAAATCCTTGAAAAAACTTTCAAAAATTTGAAAACCTGAAAAAATTTCAAAAATTTTGAAAAAAATTTCAAAAATTTTGAAAAACTTTTGAAAAATCAAAAATTTTGAAAAAAATTTCAAAAATTTGAAAAATTTTGAAAATAAAATTTGAAAAATTTGAAAAAATTCAAAAATCTTGAAAAAATCCCAAAAAATTTGAAAAAATCAAAAACCTTGAAAAACTCAAAAAATTTGAAAAAATTTGAAAAATTTTGAAAAAAATTTGAAAAATTTTGAAAACCTTTTGAAAAATTTCAAAACCTTGAAAAATAAAAAATTTTGAAAAAAAATTTTGAAAAAAAAATCAAAAAAACCTTGAAAAATCTTTGAAAAATCTGAAAATCTTGAAAACTCAAAAAATCTTGAAAAATCCTTGAAAAAAAAAAACTTTGAAAAATTTTGAAAAAATTTCAAAAATTTGAAAAATTTCAAAAATTTGAAAAAATTTTGAAATTTTGAAAAAAATTTTGAAAATTTGAAAAAATTTGAAAAATCTTGAAAAATTTGAAAAATTTTGAAAAATTTGAAAAATTGAAAAAAATTTGAAAAAACCAAAAAAATCTTGAAAAATTTTGAAAAATTCAAAAAAATTTGAAAAATTTCAAAAATCTTGAAAAATTTGAAAAAATCCTTGAAAAATCTTTGAAAAAAACTCAAAATTTGAAAAAACCAAAAATTTTTCAAAAAACCTTGAAAAAAAACCTTGAAAAATTTTGAAAAAAACTCAAAAATTTGAAAAATTAAAACCTTGAAAAATTTCAAAAAATTTGAAAATTTCAAAATTTTGAAAAATTTTGAAAAAAAAATTTGAAAAAAAAATTTAAAAAATTTTGAAAAAATTTCAAAATTTTGAAAAATTTGAAAATTTTGAAAAAAACTTCAAAAATTTTGAAAAATTAAAATTTTGAAAAAAATTTGAAAATTTGAAAAAATTTCAAAATTTTGAAAAAACCTTGAAAATTTTGAAAAAATTTTGAAAATTTTGAAAAAATTTCAAAAATTTTGAAAAATCAAAAAATTTGAAAAAAAAAATTGAAAAATTTGAAAAATTTCAAAAAATTTTTGAAAAAATTTCAAAATTTGAAAAATTTTGAAAAACCTTGAAAAATTTTGAAAATTTTGAAAAAATTCAAAAATTTGAAAAAAAAAAATCAAAAACTTTGAAAAAAAAATTTGAAAAAATCAAAAATTTGAAAAAAATCAAAAATTTTGAAAAATTTTGAAAAATTTTGAAAAATCTCAAAAATTTTGAAAAAATTTCAAAAATTTTTGAAAAATTTTGAAAAAAAAAAAAAAAAATTTGAAAATTTTGAAAAAAATTTTGAAAAAAATTTGAAAAAATTTGAAAAACCTTTGAAAAAATCTTTGAAAAATCCAAAATTTTGAAAATTTGAAAAAAAAATTTTGAAAAAATTTTGAAAAATTTGAAAATTTTGAAAAATTTTGAAAAAATAAAAATTTGAAAAAAAAAAATTGAAAAAAACTTTGAAAAATCAAAAAATTTGAAAAATTTGAAAAATTTTGAAAAAAAAAAATTTTGAAAAATTGAAAAATTTGAAAAATTTTGAAAAATTTCAAAAATTTGAAAAAACTTTGAAAAATTTTGAAAAAATTTCAAAAAATTTTGAAAAAAATCTTTAAAAAATTTTGAAAAATTTTGAAAAATTTGAAAAAATTTGAAAAATTTGAAAAATTTGAAAAATTTCAAAATTTTGAAAAAATTTTCAAAAATTTGAAAAAAATTTCAAAAATTTGAAAAATTTCAAAAATTTTGAAAAAAATTTTAAAAATTTTGAAAAAACTTGAAAATTAAAAAATTTGAAAAATATCAAAAATTTTGAAAAAAAATCAAAAAATTTTGAAAAAAAAATTTTGAAAAATTTTGAAAAACCAAAAAATTTGAAAAAATCTCAAAAATTTTGAAAAATAAAATTTTGAAAAATTTTGAAAAAATTTGAAAAAAATTTGAAAAATTTTGAAAAATTTTGAAAAATTTTGAAAAATTTTGAAAAAAAAAATTTTGAAAAAATGAAAAAAAAATTGAAAAATCCTTGAAAACCTTGAAAAATTTGAAAAATTTGAAAAATTTTGAAAAAATTTCAAAAATTTTGAAAAAAAATAAAAAATTTGAAAAAATTTTGAAAAAAAACTCAAAAAATTTTGAAAAATTTTGAAAAAATTGAAAAAATTTTGAAAAAATCAAAAATTTGAAAAAATTTTGAAAAATCTTGAAAAAATAAAATTTTGAAAATTTGAAAAATTTTGAAAAATTTTGAAAAATTTCAAAAATTTGAAAAAATTTCAAAAATTTTGAAAAATTTTGAAAAATTTGAAAAACTCAAAAAAAAATTTGAAAAAAAACTTGAAAAATTTCAAAAATCTTGAAAAAATTTCAAAAATTTTGAAAAATTTTGAAAAAAAATTTAAAAATTTTGAAAAAACTCAAAAATTTTGAAAAAATTTCAAAAATTTTGAAAAAAAAATTTGAAAAATTTTGAAAAATTTTGAAAAAATTTTGAAAAAATTTTTGAAAAAATTGAAAAAATTTGAAAAAAATTTGAAAAAACCTTGAAAAATTTGAAAAATTTTTTGAAAAATTTGAAAATTTGAAAAAAATCAAAAATTTGAAAAAAAAAACTTGAAAAATTTGAAAAAAAAAAATTTTGAAAAAATTTTGAAAAAAAATTTGAAAAATTTGAAAAAAATTGAAAAAAATTGAAAATTTTGAAAAAATTTCAAAAATTTTGAAAAAATTGAAAAAATTTTGAAAAATTTCAAAAAATTTTGAATTTCAAAATTTTGAAAAATTTTGAAAAATTTGAAAAATTTTGAAAAAAATTGAAAAATTTTGAAAAAAATTCAAAAATTTTGAAAAATTTTGAAAATTTTGAAAAAAATTTGAAAAATTTTGAAAAATTAAAATTTTGAAAAAATTCAAAAAAATTTGAAAAATTTGAAAAATTTTGAAAAATTTGAAAATTTTGAAAAAATTTTGAAAATTTGAAAAATTTCAAAAATTTGAAAAAATTTCAAAAATTTTGAAAATTTCAAAATTTGAAAAAATTTGAAAAATTTTGAAAAATTTCAAAAATTTTGAAAAATTTGAAAAAATTAAAAATTTCAAAAATTTGAAAAATTTTCAAAATTTGAAAAAAATCAAAAATTTTGAAAAAAATCAAAAAAATTTTGAAAAATTTGAAAAATTTTGAAAAATTTGAAAAATTGAAAAAAAAATTTGAAAAATTTTGAAAAAATTTTGAAAAAATTTGAAAAAAACTTTCAAAAATTTTGAAAAAATTTCAAAAATTTTGAAAAAATTGAAAAATTTTGAAAAATTTGAAAAATTTGAAAAATTTTTGAAAAAAAAAATTTTGAAAAAATTTCAAAATTTTGAAAAAATTTCAAAAATTTTGAAAAAATTTGAAAAATTTGAAAAATTTTGAAAAATTTTGAAAAAAAACTTGAAAAATTTGAAAAATTCAAAAATTTTGAAAAAATTTGAAAAAAAAAATTTTTGAAAATTTTGAAAAATTTCAAAAATTTTGAAAAAATTCAAAAATTTTGAAAAATTTGAAAATTTGAAAAAAATTTGAAAAAATTGAAAAAAAAATTTGAAAAAATTTGAAAAATTTTGAAAAATTTTGAATTTTGAAAAATCAAAAAAAAAATCAAAAATTTTGAAAAATTTTCAAAATTTGAAAAATTTCAAAAATTTTGAAAAAAAAAAAAAATTTGAAAAATTTTGAAAATTTTGAAAAAAATTTCAAAAATTTGAAAAAATTTTGAAAAATTTTGAAAAAATTTGAAAATTTTGAAAAAATTTGAAAAATTTGAAAAAATTTGAAAAAACTTGAAAAATTTTGAAAAAAAAATTTTGAAAAAATTTCAAAAATTTTGAAAAAAATTTTGAAAAAATTTGAAAAAAATTGAAAAATTTGAAAAAATTTCAAAAATTTTGAAAAATTTCAAAAAATTTGAAAAAATTTGAAAAATTTTGAAAAAATTTTGAAAAATTTTGAAAAAAATTTGAAAAAATTTGAAAAATTTTGAAAATTTTGAAAAATTTGAAAAATTTTGAAAAAAAAAACTTGAAAAATTTTGAAAATTTTGAAAAATTTGAAAAATTTGAAAATTTTTGAAAATTTTGAAAAAAACTTTGAAAAATTTTGAAAATTTTGAAAAAATTTCAAAATTTGAAAAATTTTGAAAAATTTGAAAATTTGAAAAATTTGAAAAAAATTTTCAAAAAATTTGAAAAATTTGAAAAAATTGAAAAAAATCAAAAATTTGAAAAAAATTTTGAAAAAATTTGAAAAAATCAAAAAAAAAAATTTGAAAAATTTTGAAAAATCAAAAATTTTGAAAAATTTTAAAAATTTGAAAAATTTTGAAAACTTGAAAAATTTGAAAAAATTTGAAAAATTTTGAAAAAATTTTGAAAAAATTTGAAAAAAAAATTTGAATTTTGAAAAAATCAAAAAATTTTGAAAAATTTTTTTTGAAAAATTTGAAAAATTTGAAAAAAAAATTTGAAAATTTTGAAAAAAAATTTCAAAAATTTGAAAAAATTTCAAAAATTTGAAAAATTTTCAAAAAATTTTTGAAAAATTTGAAAAATTTTGAAAAATTTTGAAAATTTGAAAAACTCAAAAATTTGAAAAAAAAAAATTTCAAAAATCTTGAAAAATTTGAAAAATTTGAAAAAAATTTGAAAAATTCAAAATTTTGAAAAATTTTGAAAATTTTGAAAAAATTTCAAAAATTTTGAAAAAAATTTGAAAATTTGAAAAATTTGAAAATTTTGAAAAATTTGAAAAATTTTTGAAAAATTTTGAAAAATTTTGAAAAAATTCAAAAATTTGAAAAATTTTGAAAATTTTGAAAAATTAAAAAATTTTGAAAAAAAAAAATTTGAAAAAATTTTTAAAAATTTTGAAAATTTTGAAAAAAATTTTTGAAAATTTTGAAAAATTTTGAAAAATTTGAAAATTTTTGAAAAATTGAAAAAATTTTGAAAAAAATTTTGAAATTCAAAAATTTGAAAAATTTTGAAAAAAAAAATTTGAAAAATTTTGAAAAAAAATTTCAAAAAATTTGAAAAATTTGAAAAATTTTTTTGAAAAATTTTGAAAAAATTTTTAAAAATTTTGAAAAAATTTTGAAAAATTTGAAAAAATTTTGAAAAATTTGAAAAATTTGAAAAAATTTTTTTGAAAAAAAAAATTTTGAAAAAATTTCAAAATTTTGAAAAATTTCAAAAATTTTGAAAAATTTTGAAATTTGAAAAATTTGAAAATTTGAAAAAATTTAAAAAATTTGAAAATTTGAAAAATTTTTGAAAAAAAAAAAAAATTTTCTTTTTCAAAAATTTTGAAAAAAATTTTGAAAAATTTTGAAAAATTTTTCAAAATAAAAATTGAAAAATTTTTTTTGAAAAATTTTGAAAAATTTTTTTCAAAATTTTGAAAAATTTTTCAAAATTTTTGAAAAATTTTTTTCAAAAATTTTGAAAAATTTTTTCAAAATTTTGAAAAAAATTTTTGAAAAATTTTTTGAAAATTTTGAAAAACTTTGAAAATTTTGAAAAATTTTTTCAAAATTTTGAAAATCAAAATTGAAAAATTTTGAAAAATTTTTCAAAAACCTTGAAAATTTTGAAAAAATTTTGAAAATTTTCTTTTTTGAAAAATTTTTGAAAATTTTTTGAAAATTTTGAAATTTTTTTTCAAAATTTTGAAAAATTTTTAAAAATTTTGAAAAATTTTTGAAAATTTTCAAAATTTTGAAAAAATTTTTAAAAATTTTGAAAATTTTGAAAAATTTTTTTTTTTTAAAAAATTTTGAAATTTGAAAAATTTTAAAAATTTTGAAAAATTTTTTTGAAAATTTTTGAAAATTTTTAAAAAATTTTTGAAAAATTTTAAAATTTTTGAAATAATTTCAAAATTTTGAAAATTTTTTTCAAATTTTTTTGAAATTTTTTCAAAATTTTGAAAATTTTTTTCAAAAATTTTGAAAATTTTTTTTTGAAAAATTTTTTTGAAAAAATTTTGAAAATTTTTTTCAAAAATTTTTGAAATTTTTTCAAAAATTTTGAAAATTTTTTTTTGAAAATTTTTGAAAATTTTTGAAAATTCAAAATTTTTGAAAATTTTTTTAAAAAATTTTGAAATTTTTTTTCAAAATTTTTGAAAAATTTTTTTTAAAAATTTTGAAAATTTTTGAAAAATTTTTTCAAAATTTTTTGAAAATTTTTAAAATTTTGAAAATTTTTTGAAAATTTTTGAAAAATTTTTTTTTTTTTTTCAAAAATTTTGAAAATTTTGAAAAAATTTTTGAAAAAAATTTTTTTTAAAAATTTTTATATAATTTTTGAAAATTTTTGAAAAAATTTTTAAAATTTTGAAAATTTTTTCAAAATTTGAAAATTTTTTAAAAATTTTGAAAATTTTTTTTGAATTTTGAAAAATTTTTCAAAATTTTGAAAATTTTTTCAAAATTTTTGAAAATTCAAAAATTTTGAAAATTTTGAAATTTTGAAAATTTTTTAAAATTTTATATTTTTAAAAAAATTTTTGAAAATATTTTGAAAATTTTTGAAAATTTTTAAAAATTTTGAAAATTTTTTAAAAAAAATTTTTTAAATTTTTTTCAAATTTTTGAAAATTTTTTCAAAAATTTTTTTTTTTTTGAAAATTTTTTGAAAATTTTGAAAATTTTTTCAAAATTTTTGAAAATTTTTTTCAAAAATTTTTGAAAATTTTTTTGAAAATTTTTGAAATTTTTTTGAAAAAAATTTTAAAAATTTTGAAAAATTTTTTGAAATTTTTTTTTTCAAAATTTTTGAAAATTTCAAAATTTTGAAAAATTTTGAAAATTTTTAAAATTTTTGAAATTTTTTTCAAAATTTTTGAAAATTTTTTTTCAAAATTTTTGAAATTTTTTCAAAATTTTTGAAATTTTTTTTAAAATTTTTGAAATTTTTTCAAAATTTTTGAAAATTTTTTTTCAAAATTTTTGAAAATTTTTTTTTCAAAATTTTTGAAATTTTTTTAATTTTTAATTTTAAAAAAATTTTGAAATTTTTTTCAAAATTTTTGAAATTTTTTTCAAAATTTTGAAAATTAAAAATTTTTAAAAATTTTTCAAAATTTTTTTTCAAAAATTTTTTTAAATTTTTTTCAAAATTTTTGAAAATTTTTTCAAAATTTTTGAAATTTTTTTTTTAAAAAAAATTTTGAAATTTTTTGAAATTTTTAAAAATTTTTTGAAATTTTTGAAAAAATTTTTCAAAATTTTTGAAAATTTTTTTGAAAATTTTTTTCAAATTTTGAAAATTTTTAAAATTTTTGAAAATTTTTTCAAAATTTTTGAAAAAATTTTTTTGAAAATTTTTTGAAAATTTTTTTTAAAAATTTTTCAAAATTTTTTTTTAAAAAAAAATTTTTTTTTTTTTCAAAAATTTTGAAATTTTTCAAAATTTTGAAATTTTTTTCAAAATTTTGAAATTTTTTTTCAAAATTTTTGAAAAATTTTTTCAAAATTTTTTTGAAATTTTTTTCAAAATTTTTGAAAATTTTTTTTCAAAATTTTGAAAATTTTTTTTAATTTTTGAAATTTTTTTCAAAATTTTGAAATTTTTTTCAAAATTTTTGAAATTTTTTCAAAATTTTTGAAATTCAAAAATTTTGAAAATTTTTTAAAATTTTGAAATTTTTTTTTCAAAATTTTTGAAATTTTTTCAAAATTTTTGAAATTTTTTTCAAAATTTGAAAAATTTTTTTTTTTTTTTTTTCAAATTTTTTCAAAATTTTTGAAAAAATTTTTAAAATTTTTTCAAAATTTTTGAAAATTTTTCAAAATTTTTTTTTCAAAATTTTTGAAAATTTTTTTTCAAAATTTTGAAATAAATTTTTTTTTTTCAAAATTTTGAAAATTTTTTTCAAAATTTTGAAATTTTTTTTCAAAATTTTTTGAATTTTTTTCAAAATTTTTTGAAATTTTTTCAAAATTTTGAAATTTTTTTTAAAAATTTAAAATTTTTTTTCAAAATTTTTGAAATATTTTAAAAATTTTTGAAATTTTTTTCAAAATTTTTGAAATTTTTTTTTCAAAATTTTTGAAATTTTTTTTCAAAATTTTTGAAATTTTTTTCAAAATTTTTGAAATTTTTTTTCAAAATTTTTGAAAATTTTTTCAAAATTTTGAAATTTTTTCAAAAATTTTTAAATTTTTTGAAAATTTTTTTCAAAAAAATTTTTCAAAATTTTGAATTTTTTCAAAATTTTTGAAATTTTTTTTCAAAATTTTTGAAATTTTTTCAAAATTTTTGAAATTTTTTTCAAAATTTTGAAATTTTTTTTTCAAATTTTTTTGAAAAATTTTTTCAAAATTTTTGAAATTTTTTTTAAAAATTTTTTTTTTGAAAATTTTTTTTCAAAATTTTTGAAATAATTTTTCAAAATTTTGAAATTTTTTTCAAAATTTTTGAAATTTTTTTCAAAATTTTTGAAATTTTTTTTTTCAAAATTTTTGAAATTTTTTTTCAAAATTTTTGAAATTTTTTTTTTAAATTTTTTTGAAATTTTTTTTCAAAATTTTTGAAATTTTTTTTTTCAAAATTTTTGAAATTTTTTTCAAAATTTTGAAACCAAAATTTTTGAAATTTTTTTCAAAATTTTTGAAATTTTTTTCAAAATTTTTGAAATTTTTTTCAAAATTTTTGAAATTTTTTTTCAAAATTTTTTGAAATTTTTTTCAAAATTTTTGAAATTTTTTCAAAATTTTTGAAATTTTTTTTCAAAAATTTTTGAAATTTTTTCAAAATTTTGAAATTTTTTTCAAAATTTTTGAAAATTTTTTTCAAAATTTTTGAAATTTTTTTTCAAAATTTTTGAAATTTTTTTCAAAATTTTTGAAATTTTTTTCAAAATTTTTTGAAATTTTTTCAAAATTTTTTTTTTTTTTTCAAATTTTTTGAAATTTTTTCAAAATTTTTTGAAATTTTTTTCAAAATTTTTGAAATTTTTTTTTTTTCAAATTTTTGAAATTTTTTTTCAAAATTTTTGAAATTTTTTTCAAAATTTTTGAAATTTTTTTCAAAATTTTTGAAATTTTTTTCAAAATTTTTGAAATTTTTTTTCAAAATTTTTGAAATTTTTTTTCAAAATTTTTGAAATTTTTTTCAAAATTTTTGAAATTTTTTTTCAAAATTTTTGAAATTTTTTTTTCAAAATTTTTGAAATTTTTTTTCAAATTTTTTGAAATTTTTTTCAAAATTTTTGAAATTTTTTTTCAAAATTTTTTCAAAATTTTTTTTTTTTTTTCAAAATTTTTGAAATTTTTTTCAAAATTTTTGAAATTTTTTTCAAAATTTTTGAAATTTTTTATAATTTTGAAATTTTTTTTCAAAATTTTTTTCAAATTTTTTTTCAAAATTTTTGAAATTTTTTTCAAAATTTTTGAAATTTTTTTCAAAATTTTTGAAATTTTTTTTCAAAATTTTTTAAATTTTTTTAAAATATTTGAAATTTTTTCAAAATTTTTGAAATTTTTTTTTCAAAATTTTTGAAATTTTTTTCAAAATTTTTGAAATTTTTTTTCAAAATTTTTGAAATTTTTTTTCAAAATTTTTGAAATTTTTTTCAAAATTTTTGAAAATTTTTTTTGAAATTTTTTTGAAATTTTTTTCAAAATTTTAATAAATTTTTTCAAAATTTTTGAAATTTTTTTCAAAATTTTTGAAATTTTTTTTCAAATTTTTTTGAAATTTTTTCAAAATTTTTAAATTTTTTTCAAAATTTTTGAAATTTTTTTTTAAATTTTTGAAATTTTTTCAAAATTTTTGAAAATTTTTTTATTTTTGAAAATTTTTTCAAAATTTTTTGAAATTTTTTTCAAAATTTTTGAAATTTTTCAAAATTTTGAAATTTTTTTTCAAATTTTTTGAAATTTTTTTCAAAATTTTTGAAATTTTTTTCAAAATTTTTGAAATTTTTTTTCAAAATTTTTTGAAATTTTTTTTTCAAAAATTTTTTTGAAAATTTTTTTTTTTCAAAATTTTTGAAATTTTTTTCAAAATTTTTGAAATTTTTTTCAAAATTTTGAAATTTTTTCAAAATTTTTTGAAATTTTTTTTTTTTCAAAATTTTTGAAATTTTTTTTCAAAATTTTTTGAAATTTTTTTTTTTCAAAATTTTTGAAATTTTTTTTTAAAATTTTTTTGAAATTTTTTTTTTTCAAAATTTTTGAAATTTTTTTCAAAATTTTTTGAAATTTTTTTCAAAATTTTTGAAATTTTTTTTCAAAATTTTTCGAAATTTTTTTAATTTTGAAATTTTTTTCAAAATTTTTGAAATTTTTTTCAAAATTTTTGAAATTTTTTTCAAAATTTTTGAAATTTTTTTTTTTCAAAAATTTTTGAAATTTTTTTTCAAAATTTTTGAAATTTTTTTTTCAAAATTTTTGAAATTTTTTTCAAATTTTGAAATTTTTTTCAAAATTTTTGAAATTTTTTTTCAAAATTTTTGAAATTTTTTTTCAAAATTTTTGAAATTTTTTTCAAAATTTTTTGAAATTTTTTTTTCAAAATTTTTGAAATTTTTTTATTTGAAATTTTTTTCAAAATTTTTGAAATTTTTTCAAAATTTTTGAAATTTTTTTTCAAAATTTTTGAAATTTTTTTTTTCAAAATTTTTTGAAATTTTTTTCAAAATTTTTGAAATTTTTTTTCAAAATTTTTGAAATTTTTTTTCAAAATTTTTGAAATTTTTTTCAAAATTTTTTGAAATTTTTTTTTCAAAATTTTTGAAATTTTTTTTTCAAAATTTTTGAAATTTTTTCAAAATTTTTGAAATTTTTTTTCAAAATTTTTTGAAATTTTTTTTTTCAAAATTTTTGAAATTTTTTTTCAAAATTTTTGAAATTTTTTTCAAAATTTTTGAAATTTTTTTTCAAAATTTTTGAAATTTTTTTTCAAAATTTTTGAAATTTTTTTTCAAAATTTTTGAAATTTTTTTTGAAATTTTTTGAAATTTTTTTTTCAAAATTTTTTCAAATTTTTTTTCAAAATTTTTAATTTTTTCAAAATTTTTGAAATTTTTTTTCAAAATTTTTTAAATTTTTTCAAAATTTTTTATTTTTTTCAAAATTTTGAAATTTTTTTTCAAAATTTTTGAAATTTTTTTCAAAATTTTTGAAATTTTTTTTCAAAATTTTTTGAAATTTTTTTTAAATATTTTGAAATTTTTTTTCAAAATTTTGAAATTTTTTTCAAAATTTTTGAAATTTTTTTCAAAATTTTTTGAAATTTTTTTTCAAAATTTTTTTTTTCAAAATTTTTGAAATTTTTTTCAAAATTTTTGAAATTTTTTTTCAAAATTTTTGAAATTTTTTTCAAAATTTTTGAAATTTTTTTCAAAATTTTTGAAATTTTTTCAAAATTTTTGAAATTTTTTTCAAATTTTGAAATTTTTTTTCAAAATTTTTTGAAATTTTTTTTCAAAATTTTTGAAATTTTTTTTCAAAATTTTTGAAATTTTTTTTCAAAATTTTTGAAATTTTTTTAAATAATTTTGAAATTTTTTTCAAAATTTTTGAAATTTTTTTTTTCAAAATTTTTGAAATTTTTTCAAAATTTTTGAAATTTTTTTTTCAAAATTTTTTCAATTTTTTTTCAAAATTTTTGAAATTTTTTTTCAAAATTTTTGAAATTTTTTTTTGAAATTTTTTCAAAATTTTTGAAATTTTTTTTCAAAATTTTGAAATTTTTTTTCAAAAATTTTTGAAATTTTTTTCAAAATTTTTGAAATTTTTTTTCAAAATTTTTGAAATTTTTTTTCAAAATTTTTGAAATTTTTTTTCAAAATTTTTGAAAATTTTTTCAAAATTTTTGAAATTTTTTTTTTCAAAATTTTTTGAAATTTTTTTCAAAATTTTTGAAATTTTTTTTAAAATTTTTGAAATTTTTTTCAAAATTTTTGAAATTTTTTTCAAAATTTTTTCAAAATTTTTGAAATTTTTTTCAAAATTTTTGAAATTTTTTTCAAAATTTTTGAAATTTTTTTTCAAAATTTTTGAAATTTTTTTGAAATTTTTTCAAAATTTTTTTTTCAAAATTTTTTGAAATTTTTTTCAAAATTTTTGAAATTTTTTTTCAAAATTTTGAAATTTTTTCAAAATTTTTGAAATTTTTTTTTTCAAAATTTTTGAAATTTTTTTTCAAAATTTTTTTTCAAAATTTTTTTTCAAAATTTTTTTGAAATTTTTTTCAAAATTTTTGAAATTTTTTTCAAAATTTTTGAAATTTTTTATTTTGAAATTTTTTTCAAATTTTTATAATATTTTTCAAAATTTTTGAAATTTTTTTCAAAATTTTTAAAAATTTTGAAATTTTTTTCAAAATTTTTGAAATTTTTTTCAAAATTTTTGAAATTTTTTTTCAAAATTTTTGAAATTTTTTTCAAAATTTTTGAAATTTTTTTCAAAATTTTTTGAAATTTTTTTCTAAAATTTTTGAAATTTTTTCAAAATTTTTTGAAATTTTTTTTGAATTTTTTTTTCAAAATTTTTGAAATTTTTTTTCAAAATTTTGAAATTTTTTTCCAAAATTTTTGAAATTTTTTCAAAATTTTTTGAAATTTTTTTCAAAATTTTTTCAAAATTTTTGAAATTTTTTTCAAAATTTTTGAAATTTTTTTTCAAAATTTTTGAAATTTTTTTCAAAATTTTGAAATTTTTTTTCAAAATTTTGAAATTTTTTTCAAAATTTTGAAATCAAAATTTTTGAAATTTTTTTTTCAAAATTTTTGAAATTTTTTTTCAAAATTTTTGAAATTTTTTTTTCAAAATTTTTTGAAATTTTTTTTTCAAAATTTTTGAAATTTTTTTTTCAAAATTTTTGAAATTTTTTTTCAAAATTTTTTGAAATTTTTTTTTCAAAATTTTTTGAAATTTTTTTTCAAAATTTTTGAAATTTTTTTTCAAAATTTTTGAAATTTTTTTTCAAAATTTTTTGAAATTTTTTTTTCAAAATTTTTGAAATTTTTTTTCAAAATTTTTGAAATTTTTTTTCAAAATTTTTTGAAATTTTTTTTTCAAAATTTTTGAAATTTTTTTTCAAAATTTTTGAAATTTTTTTTCAAAATTTTTGAAATTTTTTTTCAAAATTTTTGAAATTTTTTTTTCAAAATTTTTGAAATTTTTTTTCAAAATTTTTGAAATTTTTTTTTCAAAATTTTTGAAATTTTTTTTCAAAATTTTTGAAATTTTTTTTCAAAATTTTTGAAATTTTTTTCAAAATTTTTGAAATTTTTTTTCAAAATTTTTGAAATTTTTTTCAAAATTTTTGAAATTTTTTTTTCAAAATTTTTGAAATTTTTTTTCAAAATTTTTGAAATTTTTTTTCAAAATTTTTGAAATTTTTTTTCAAAATTTTTGAAATTTTTTTTCAAAATTTTTGAAATTTTTTTTTCAAAATTTTTGAAATTTTTTTTCAAAATTTTTGAAATTTTTTTTTCAAAATTTTTGAAATTTTTTTTTCAAAATTTTTGAAATTTTTTTTTCAAAATTTTTGAAATTTTTTTTCAAAATTTTTGAAATTTTTTTTCAAAATTTTTGAAATTTTTTTTCAAAATTTTTGAAATTTTTTTCAAAATTTTTGAAATTTTTTTCAAAATTTTTGAAATTTTTTTCAAAATTTTTTGAAATTTTTTTTCAAAATTTTTGAAATTTTTTTTCAAAATTTTTGAAATTTTTTTTCAAAATTTTTTGAAATTTTTTTTTCAAAATTTTTGAAATTTTTTTTCAAAATTTTTGAAATTTTTTTTCAAAATTTTTGAAATTTTTTTTCAAAATTTTTGAAATTTTTTTTCAAAATTTTTGAAATTTTTTTCAAAATTTTTGAAATTTTTTTTCAAAATTTTTGAAATTTTTTTTCAAAATTTTTTGAAATTTTTTTTTCAAAATTTTTGAAATTTTTTTTTCAAAATTTTTGAAATTTTTTTTCAAAATTTTTTGAAATTTTTTTTCAAAATTTTTGAAATTTTTTTTTCAAAATTTTTGAAATTTTTTTTTCAAAATTTTTGAAATTTTTTTTTCAAAATTTTTGAAATTTTTTTCAAAATTTTTTGAAATTTTTTTTCAAAATTTTTGAAATTTTTTTCAAAATTTTTGAAATTTTTTTCAAAATTTTTGAAATTTTTTTCAAAATTTTTGAAATTTTTTTTCAAAATTTTTTGAAATTTTTTTTCAAAATTTTTTGAAATTTTTTTTTCAAAATTTTTGAAATTTTTTTTTCAAAATTTTTGAAATTTTTTTTCAAAATTTTTGAAATTTTTTTTCAAAATTTTTGAAATTTTTTTTTCAAAATTTTTGAAATTTTTTTTTCAAAATTTTTGAAATTTTTTTTTCAAAATTTTTTGAAATTTTTTTTCAAAATTTTTGAAATTTTTTTCAAAATTTTTGAAATTTTTTTTCAAAATTTTTGAAATTTTTTTTTCAAAATTTTTGAAATTTTTTTTCAAAATTTTTGAAATTTTTTTCAAAATTTTTGAAATTTTTTTTTCAAAATTTTTGAAATTTTTTTTCAAAATTTTTTGAAATTTTTTTTTCAAAATTTTTGAAATTTTTTTTCAAAATTTTTGAAATTTTTTTTTCAAAATTTTTGAAATTTTTTTTTCAAAATTTTTGAAATTTTTTTTTCAAAATTTTTGAAATTTTTTTTCAAAATTTTTGAAATTTTTTTTTCAAAATTTTTGAAATTTTTTTTCAAAATTTTTGAAATTTTTTTCAAAATTTTTGAAATTTTTTTTCAAAATTTTTGAAATTTTTTTCAAAATTTTTGAAATTTTTTTTCAAAATTTTTGAAATTTTTTTTTCAAAATTTTTGAAATTTTTTTTCAAAATTTTTGAAATTTTTTTTCAAAATTTTTGAAATTTTTTTTTCAAAATTTTTGAAATTTTTTTTCAAAATTTTTGAAATTTTTTTCAAAATTTTTTGAAATTTTTTTCAAAATTTTTGAAATTTTTTTTCAAAATTTTTGAAATTTTTTTTCAAAATTTTTGAAATTTTTTTTCAAAATTTTTGAAATTTTTTTTTCAAAATTTTTTGAAATTTTTTTTTCAAAATTTTTGAAATTTTTTTTCAAAATTTTTGAAATTTTTTTTTCAAAATTTTTGAAATTTTTTTTCAAAATTTTTGAAATTTTTTTTCAAAATTTTTGAAATTTTTTTTTCAAAATTTTTTGAAAATTTTTTTTTCAAAATTTTTGAAATTTTTTTTTCAAAATTTTTGAAATTTTTTTTTCAAAATTTTTGAAATTTTTTTTCAAAATTTTTGAAATTTTTTTTCAAAATTTTTGAAATTTTTTTTTCAAAATTTTTGAAATTTTTTTCAAAATTTTTGAAATTTTTTTTCAAAATTTTTTGAAATTTTTTTCAAAATTTTTGAAATTTTTTTTTCAAAATTTTTGAAATTTTTTTCAAAATTTTTTGAAATTTTTTTCAAAATTTTTGAAATTTTTTTTCAAAATTTTTGAAATTTTTTTTCAAAATTTTTTGAAATTTTTTTTTCAAAATTTTTGAAATTTTTTTTCAAAATTTTTGAAATTTTTTTTTCAAAATTTTTGAAATTTTTTTCAAAATTTTTGAAATTTTTTTTCAAAATTTTTGAAATTTTTTTCAAAATTTTTGAAATTTTTTTTCAAAATTTTTGAAATTTTTTTTTCAAAATTTTTTGAAATTTTTTTTCAAAATTTTTGAAATTTTTTTTTCAAAATTTTTGAAATTTTTTTCAAAATTTTTGAAATTTTTTTTCAAAATTTTTGAAATTTTTTTTCAAAATTTTTGAAATTTTTTTTTCAAAATTTTTGAAATTTTTTTTTCAAAATTTTTGAAATTTTTTTTCAAAATTTTTGAAATTTTTTTTTCAAAATTTTTGAAATTTTTTTTCAAAATTTTTTGAAATTTTTTTTTCAAAATTTTTGAAATTTTTTTTCAAAATTTTTGAAATTTTTTTTCAAAATTTTTGAAATTTTTTTTTCAAAATTTTTGAAATTTTTTTTTCAAAATTTTTGAAATTTTTTTTCAAAATTTTTGAAATTTTTTTTCAAAATTTTTGAAATTTTTTTTCAAAATTTTTGAAATTTTTTAAATTTCAAAATTTTTGAAATTTTTTTTTCAAAATTTTTGAAATTTTTTTTCAAAATTTTTGAAATTTTTTTTTCAAAATTTTTGAAATTTTTTTCAAAATTTTTGAAATTTTTTTCAAAATTTTTTGAAATTTTTTTTCAAAATTTTTGAAATTTTTTTTCAAAATTTTTGAAATTTTTTTCAAAATTTTTGAAATTTTTTTCAAAATTTTTGAAATTTTTTTTCAAAATTTTTGAAATTTTTTTCAAAATTTTTGAAATTTTTTTCAAAATTTTTGAAATTTTTTTTCAAAATTTTTGAAATTTTTTTTCAAAATTTTTTGAAATTTTTTTTTCAAAATTTTTTGAAATTTTTTTTTCAAAATTTTTGAAATTTTTTTCAAAATTTTTGAAATTTTTTTTCAAAATTTTTGAAATTTTTTTTTCAAAATTTTTGAAATTTTTTTCAAAATTTTTGAAATTTTTTTTTCAAAATTTTTGAAATTTTTTTTTCAAAATTTTTGAAATTTTTTTCAAAATTTTTGAAATTTTTTTTTCAAAATTTTGAAATTTTTTTCAAAATTTTTGAAATTTTTTTTCAAAATTTTTGAAATTTTTTTCAAAATTTTTTGAAATTTTTTCAAATTTTTGAATTTTTTTTTTCAAAATTTTTGAAATTTTTTTTTCAACTTTTTTGAAATTTTTTTTTCAAAATTTTTGAAATTTTTTTTCAAAATTTTGAAATTTTTTTTTCAAAATTTTTGAAATTTTTTTCAAAATTTTTGAACTTTTTTTTTCAAAATTTTTGAAATTTTTTTTCAAAATTTTTGAACTTTTTTTTTCAAAATTTTTTGAAAATTTTTTTTCAAAATTTTTTGAAATTTTTTTTCAAAATTTTTGAAATTTTTTTTCAAAATTTTTGAAATTTTTTTTCAAAATTTTTGAAATTTTTTTTCAAAATTTTTGAAATTTTTTTCAAAATTTTTGAAATTTTTTTTTTCAAAATTTTTGAAATTTTTTTTCAAAATTTTTGAAATTTTTTTTCAAAATTTTTGAAATTTTTTTTCAAAATTTTTGAAATTTTTTTTCAAAATTTTTTGAAATTTTTTTTTCAAAATTTTTGAACTTTTTTAAATTTATTTTTCAAATTTTTTTTCAAAATTTTGAAATTTGTTTTCAAAATTTTGAAATTTTTTTCAAAATTTTTGAACTTTTTAAAGTTTTAATCTTTTCAAAATTTTTAGAAATTTTTTTTCAAAATTTTTTTTAAATTTTGAAATTTTTTTTCAAAATTTTTTTGAATTTTTTTCAAAATTTAAGAAATTTTTTTCAAAATTTTTGAAATTTTTTTTCAAAATTTTGAAATTTTTTTCAAAAT
>JAEIFM010000262.1:7500-36180 GCA_018901885.1 Zaprionus kolodkinae | reverse complement strand
GACAACTAATATAAAAAATACAATTCTACGCTCACTCCCTGATAGGCTGTACATTATCTAAGCGAGGTATGACATTTTAACCGTTCAAAAATTAAGACAAGTCTCCCGAGTAGAAGGTCTATACGACGACCGAACACCTATAACCATACAAACATTAATCAAAACAAAAACACTCACCCCAATCAACGATTGGTTCGCCCCTTTATTCCTTTAACAAATCCCACGCAGATTCAAAACACTAACGTAAACAACCTTCTAAAACAACGGGCAGACAACAGCAATTTGATCAGAACAGAAATTTATAAAATAAATTCAGAACAGACTTACTTCATGACCGTCAAAACGACACCCGAAACTACTATCACCTTATTATGACATTCTATTAGGAAGAAAAGTACTCATGGAAAATAACGGTTTAATAGATTACTTTCGGAAGGAAACAATAATTAACGGAAAAACATTCGCTCACAAAGAACTAGATCCATGTGATGGGAACTCTTCAAAAAATTTAAATGTACTCTTACAAGAAAACAACTTTACATCAGAAGTGAACTATTTCATGGACAACAACATAGACTCAAAAACACACATACAGACTAGAACATTTAAATAGTGGTGAAAAATACAGACTTACAAGTTTATTAAAAGTTCAGTGACATTCAATATTGCGAAAATGAAAACCTTACATTCACAAGTGTAATACGTCATTATATAAAAACCGTTCACGAAAACCCAGTTTACAAAAGACCATACTCGTATCCGTTTGCCTAGGAAGCAGAAGTAAATAAGCAAATTGAGGAAATGTTACAACAAAGTATTATTCGCGAAAGCAACTCCCCCTACTGCAGTCCATTATAGATTGTTCCCTTAAAGATAGGTGCCTCAAATTTCTTAGGTCATATTATAAGTCCAGACGAATACGACCCAATAAAGATAAATTGAAAGCAATCGAAAAATTTCCCCTCCCAACGACACAAAAAGAAATCAAATCTTTCTTAGGCTTATGTGGGTATTTCAGTAAGTTCATTCCAGATTTTGCAAAGATTGCAAAACCTCTGACAATATTTATAAACAAATGAGCTAAAATAGACATAAAAAAAGAAGAATAAAATAATTCATTTTAAAAATTGAATACACTCATAATGAACGACCCAATTTTAATTTGCCCTGATTTTACAAAAACATTTCAGCCATGTTATCGCAAGACAATAAACCAGTAAGCTTTGCAAGCAGAACATTAAATAATCTTGAACAAAACTATAGCACTATTGAAAATGAACTACCAGTAATCGTTTGGGCAACCAAATATTTCCGACCATATCTATATGGAGTCCCCTTTGAGATTTTGAGCGATCACAAACTCCTTGTTTGGCATAATAATATTAAAGAACCTAATATGAAACTACAACGTTGGCGAATAAGACTTAGTGAATATATAATATCAAAATCAAATATTTAGAAGGTAGACTTAATCATGTATCAGACGCTATATCTCGCGACAAAATTGAAGAAAACATGGTTGGCGAAGAGGAAAATATTTCAACAGCAGCAACAATACACAGTTCACGAAAAAGCAACGAAACTTATATTGAAATTACAGAACAACCAATAAACTTTTTTGCAAGGCAATTTGAATTGACACCGTAGAGCAATTAGAGACAACGAAATACTTTTCCAAAACAAAACTGACTATCAAATACACTGAGACATGACCCTGACCAAGACAATAGATATCCTCATTTAATATTTCTTTAAAAATACCAGTGTTATTTACATGAAAAACGATAAAGACTTTTTAGTTTTTCCAAAATCTGATAAATATAAAAACTTCCGCTTGGTATATCGTGGCTACTAATGAAATATTCCTAATGTCCCACATTCCTATGAATACAATTGAACAACCAATTTTCATAATTGCACATTACCCCGACAAAAATGACCAAATTATTAAAAAAAATATTGAAGGCAAAGTCTATTTACATAACAACTATGTTCTATATACGCTAACAAAGAATATTGTCAAAGACCATTGCTTAGCTAACATAATAAAACAAATAAAACAAGCAACAGGATTTGCAAAATCTTATTCTTATTTCTTAATGTGCTGTCAAAATTGTATCAAAATCGGACCACTATAACATATAGCTGCCATAGGAACAATCGGCTGAAACCAGGGTTTTTGTATGCAGACAGAAACCAGCAGCAGTATAACTGCAAGGGTATAAGACCTTCGGCAAGCCGAAGGTAGCCTTGCTTACTTGTTTTAGTTTTAATTTACATATTTTACTTTTATATAAAATGTAAAACAGTGCCACACAATATTATTATCTCTTACCTAAAACCATGTAAAACCGCTAACAAAAATATTGAAAAAGAAACAGAACCAAAAACAAGAATAGTTGAAATTGAAAATCCAGTACAACAATTATATCCAGAAAAAATCGCTTGAGGACAAGCTAATATCTAAAAGGTGGGGGAGTGACATATTCATTCTTCATATATAAAAAGCTTAAGCCGATCTTTTGAAAAGCTTCACTCTTCAAAAGCTTCATAGATAACATTCTCCCAAGACACCGACCGCTTAACTCTTGATGTTTTGCTTCAGTATTCATAAAGCTGAATACAAAATGAATATATTCTCCAAATTACAATCTGATCGGACCAATGGCACAAAAGTTATTCACGTCAACGCTTTCAGTACAAATGTTCGGTACGAGCAGCAGCCTGCGCGCTGTTGACGTCGTCGTCAACGTCGCGTCATGTCACTTTACATTTACGCGCGTCGATGTGTGAGTGCGAGCGAGTTAGCTATATGTAGTAGAAGAATTTGTGCAGAATTTTTGATTGAAATTATGAATATAGTTACACGCTTGTAACGGATTTTAAAAATTGGGAGAAGGGTATCTTACTGTCGGGCGCACGAGTGTAGCCTTACCTACTTGTTTTAAAATATTATACGCATGTTTGAGCATGGCCTTCCTCGATGGAATTGTAGCCCTTGTCTGCACCAAGAGAAGAACAATCTTCATTCCCGCCGTTACACCAGTCATACCAGTGAGACCCATTCCTTCGTTATGGCCCTATCTTCAATCTCGGGGAGGCAGCACCTTCCCCTCCCCCGAAACCGGCCAGATACCGCTAAGTGCAACGACATCGACAACAACAACAACATCGTTGACTACAATGTATTAAACGCTGACGATGTAAGCAGGATGCTCTGGACTTCACATGCACAGACATATAGAATAATTGGTCAGCAATATATAAGTCGCGGAACTTCTATGTTTATTGGCCGATTAGGTTGCAATTTATAGAATAGGTTCACGACGTATTTATATAGATGTATGCCAACGCAGAAAGTTAACACTTTAATACTTTGCTTTATAGTCGCAGACCCCATAAAGAATATATATTCTTCCTCAGGATCACTAGCCGAGTCGATCTAGCCATGTCTGTCTGTCCGTCTGTCCGTCTGTCCGTCTGTCTATCTGTCCGTCTGTCCGTCTGTATGAGCGTCTGATTCTCAGCTATTAGGAAAGCTAGAGACTCAAAATTTGGCAATAAGATTCCTGTATATCCTAGGCAGTAAACGTTGTTTTCAAATTTATAGTACCACGCCCACCGCCCCCGTAAATCAGTAATTTGTGATTATTAAGCAAAGTATTAAACTCATAACGTTCTGCTTCGGTATACATAAAGCTAAATACAATATGAACATATCCTCTGAATTACAATATGATCGGACTTATAAAACAAAAGATATTCAAGTCAACGTTTTCAGTACAAATGTTTGGTACGAGCAGCAGCCGGCGCACTGCTTTGAGCAGTTGACGCCGACGTCGACGTTAGAACGAGAGAGATTTATGTGAATTTTTTGGCGCGAGTCACAATGCGTTACATACACACACACCAGCGTCAACTGCTTCTTCATTAATTGTTTGCGTCGTGTTGCTTTACTCTTTACGCGCGTCGCTGTTTGTGTGCGAGCGAGTAAGCTATATGTAGTAGAAGTATTTGTGCAGAAGTCTCTGTTTGAAACTATGAAAGTGGTTACATGTTTGTAACGGATTTAGAAAATTGGGAGAAGGGCGCCCGACTGTAGCCTTACCCACTTGTTAAAATTAATACATAATTTGCCTTGCGGCCAAAATTCTCTCTTAAAAATGCTGGCCCTTTTAACCATAATTCATTTGAATTGAAGTCAAAAGCAGATAATTTCCTTCTTTATCAGCGGAATTTATTTTTGAAGGTACGTAGCCTCATTTGCTTAAATTTGTTATTACTTGAATTTCTTCCAAACGTTGAGCTACAAATGTTTTAAATCGTTTTCTACTAGTTTTAAGCCAATATAAAACAATTTCGGAATCTGTCCACGAAAAGGTTGAGTCTATTGTAAGGTTAAGTGTTTCTTTTATTGTTTTAGCATGTCTGGCTTCTAATAGAGTGCCCTGTAATTCTAACCTTGGAATGGACATTGGTTTCAATAATGCTACACGTGTTTTTGTTGCTATTAAAGTACTTTCAAATTGATCTTCATAATTAAAACGTAAATATGCGCACGTTGCGTATGCATGTTTTGAAGCGGCACAAATCATCTGTTGTATGTAGAAGTTATTTAGTTGATTTAAATTGTCTCATAATGTCTTCCAAATTTCAAAATGTTCGTCCGTAGTGTTATCATCCCAGTGGATACCACTGTCCCAAATTGCTTGCAATAATATTTTGTTTGAAATTAATATATTAGAACGAAAACCTAAGGGATCGAATATTGACATGTTAATTTTCAACAATTCTCTCTTAGTTGATTAAGAAGTTCAGAGTATGACTTGGAAAATTTTAAATTGTGGGTAAGAATATCCCAATACTCCTTCTTCGGTCAAGTTTTTAATTTTATTTTGTTCTAATATTCTAGAATTTGTCTGGTTTAAAACTTCTGGAGAATTTGATATCCAATTACACATATCAAATCCAGCTGCCTTATGTATGTATGTCACATCCCTAATTAATTGTACCGCTCTGTTAATGTCGTTTGCTCCACCAAGATAATCATCCATAAAGTGTTTGGAAATTATGTCCATATAGGCTTCTTTAAAGTTGTTCTGAAACTCTAAAGCGTTTTTGTTTCTAACTTGTTGAGCAATGCTAGGACTGCATTTAGCGCCAAAGAATAATACCTGTATTTCGTATACGTCTGGTTCGGACAGTCGATCAGTACCTCGCCATAAAATTCTTTGCGCACAACGGTCCGATTCATTAACTTCTATTTGAAGGAACATGTCTTTAATGTCTCCTACAAAGGCAATTTTATGTTCTCGAAAGTTCATAAGAACTGAAGACAATTGACTGTACAAGTCTGGACCTGGCAATAAAAAGTCATTGAGACAATAACCATGACTTTTAGATGCAGCGTCAAATACTATTCTTAACTTATCAGGTTTATTGCTATTTAGAACTCCAAAATGTGGTAAGTAGTACGTCAATGGTGAGATTTTATTTTTCTCTTCTAATGTCAATTTTTTTTATATATCCTTTATTAATGTAGGATTCAAAAGTCTCATTGTATTTTTTGCCATAAAATCAGTCTAGAATATGCGTTATTGTAGCTCTCAGGAAGTTGCACGTTACCACTTTTCCAGAAGAGTCCACATTGAAATCTATCACCATTGCGTTTTAATGACTTGTCTACAATTTCTAAACATCTTTTGTCGTCGAGTAAAGTTGGAATGTATGTGAAGTCAATAATTCGTTCTCAATAGACCAATAAGACTTTACAAGGTTATGCAACTTATCCAAATCGTCAATGGCTTTGTCGTTTTCTAAACAATTGTATACATGACAAGTATAATGTCTATCAGAAATATGTCTATTGACTCCTACCGTTCCGTGAACAACCCAGCCTAGTGAAGTCTTAGCGACTGGACCGTTAAATGATTGATATTTCAATTTTCGTGACACTATAAGCGATCAATTATCTTGACCAATTAGAATTTTTGGTTTAGCATTTTGATATGAACAAACTGAAAAGTCTTTTAAGAACTTATAGTTTTCGGGCATGTCATTAATTGGAAGAGTTTGCATTGGTAAGTTTAGACAAGATACAGTTTTAACTTTTCTTAATGTAAATACTTGTGATGAACTACTTTTGCTTTTTATATTCAAACTAACTACTAGTTGTTCGTACACCTCATTATTTGTCCATTGCATCTTTAAAGGCATTGTGGGGCCGTCTAGTCCTAGATCTGTCGCTACGTCCTCGTCTATCAATGAAATCGTCGATGCTTCGTCAAGTAAAGCATATGTGTCTATTGATGTTTGAGGACCTATCAATTTAACTGAAATAACTTTCAATATAACATTATTACTATCTAAATTAATGTTTCAATTAATATCGGGGTTCATATTGGGTTTTTCGTTACTATTAGATATCTCTGCAGATTTAGATGGAATCGTACTATTTTTATCTTTATGCAACAGATAATTTTGACTATAGTTGCAGTTTTCTACATGACAAGTTTTCATACGTCTACAATCTTTTAAAACATGTTTTCTGCCAAAGCATGATATGCATAACTTATTCTGAGTTACATGCTCCCATCTTTTTTCAACTGTTGCATCTTCAAATTTTGGACAATCTGTTAAGTAATGATCAATTGGCCTGCAAAAGTTATAATATTTTTTAGATTTCTCATTACTGTTGTTTTGACTTGAAACTATTAAAGTGGAGTCTTTAGGCTTATTATGACCAAAGCCTAATGCTGTTGACGCTTTTATTCATGAAAGACAATTACTTTTGTCTGTTTAGACTTAGTATTTTGATAATATTTCATAAACGAAACTCGTTAAAAGATAAAAGATTACAGGTGCGAGAACTATTTTCAAACTCTGCAATGAAGATAGACCATTCTGAAGGATCACCACTAAATGAAGGCAGTTCTTGCTTAATTGTTTGTCTTGCCAAAAAATTTTCAAGGATATTTACAGTTTGTCCTCTTTATAAATTTTTTCTGCTGTGTTTGACTTACGCTTAGAGTTCTCTACCCACTCATTGGTACGATTTGCTGCTGTTTGGTCATCAATGAAACTTCTTTTCTCGTCGCTGGGGATGTTTGCATCATCTTCAAATTTGGCCATTTCTATTTCCCTCTCCAGTGTAAGTTGGTTTTCCCCATATTCTAGTTGCATCCGCTTTGTCCGCAATTCCCGTTGTTTCTTTAAATGTTCCATTTGGAACTGTAGCATTTGTATTTTCGCTTCCTGTTGGGAATTATTTGTAGTCACATTTCTTCGGTCTTTATCCCAATTAGTTGGAGTACTCCTCGGCAATCCACCAGTTGGAACTATTGTGTTGGTAGACAGGTTTTGTGGTCGTGGTGTGTCCATTTCGTGTCTTTGCACTGACGTCAATTGCGCATTTGATTTAAAAGTTTTCTTTGAACGTGTCATTGGCATTGTCAAGCCGTTTACCAGCACTAATTATACCCTTCGACCATTGAAAATGGCCAAAAAAGGGTATACTAACTTTGTGCAAAATGTATGTAACAGGCGTGGCAGACCAAATAAAGTATATATATTCTTGCTCAGGATCACTAGCCGAATCGATTGAGACATGTCTGTCTGTCTGTCCGTCCGTCCGTCTGTCCGTCTGTTTGTTTGAGACAACAGATCTCAGCTATAAAAAAAAGCTAGAGACACCAAATTTAGTATGAAGATTCCTATATATCCGGGGCAGGTGAAGTTTATGTCAAATGTTTGATGCCACGCCCACCGCCCCCGCACAATGGTAATTTACGATTATTAAGCAAAGTACGAAATGTATAAAGTTATGCTTTGGTATGTATAACTTGATTGCAATAAACATATCCTCCAAATAACGATCCGATCGGAACAATAACACAGAAGTTATTCAAGTCAACGTTTTCAGTACAAATGTTCGGTACGAGCAGCAGCCGACGCGCTGCTTCAAGCAGTTGACGCCGACGTCGGCGTTGCGTCGTGTCGCTTAACTCTTTACGCGCGTCGCTGTGTGAGTGCGAGCAAGTAAGCTATATGTATTAAAAGTTTTTGTGCGGAAATTTCTGTTTGGAATTATTAGTGTGGTTACACGTTTGTAACGTATTTGGAAAATTGGGAGAAGGGTATCTTACTGTCGGGCGCCCGACTGTAGCCTTACCTACTTGTTTTAGATCTTATTTTCTTTTGTTTTGTGCATTGGTTCTGCCTCTTTTAGTGCATTTCTTTTTACTTATTCTCTTTTGGGTAAGCGACGTAGTTGTTAGTGTCGTTAGTCACTGCTAATTTCTCTCTCTACTTACCTCTCCTAATTCTTTGAGCGCGCCTAAGCAGCTCTCACGCTTTGCCGCTCTCACACTTATCTTTTTTTTTATTACCTTTGCTCTCTCTGCTCTCTGCCCTTTACGCGCGTTAAGTTCTTTCTCTTGCGCTCATCCCTTTTCTTGTTTTGGTTTTGTTTTCTTTTGCCTGATTTTATTTTACAGTAGGTGTCCCCTATAATGGACGTTTTAATTTGTTTTAAGAAATCCTGCCTTAAGCAGGTGACTGCCGCCCAGGCAAGCATCTCGTGTTGGCTATGTGACAACGTAGTACACGCGAAGTGTGCTGGATATACCGGCCCGACGGCTGACGCCGTAGCCAAACGCACGGGGTTGCGTTATTGATGTGATGTGTGTAGGGAGGTGGAGAACGAAATGTGTTCGTTTATGCGTCAGACGAAGACTGGTTTTAGGAAACTGTTTGGAAGTTTTCGCAAACTTTCCGACCAGTTCTCAGCGCTTGATTCGTCTTTCAATAACCTTAAGTTATTGAATGAATCGCCAAAGCGCAAGAAAACCTCGCGAAATCAAAAGTCTTCAGTTAGCGCCACCCAGCTCCCTCTAATTGATCAGCCAGGCACGCCAGTGACCCAGCCGTTGATTTCGTTCACCAATCCCCCAATAGTAACGAGGTCTTCGGCTCAATCGGTTTCGCTTCCCGATAATGTCATTGAGTGTGAGCAACCCGTGACGCCCATAATTTCTGACAAGTCTGCTGTGGTCTCGTTGCCCGTGCCACAGTTAATAGTTTTACCGAAGGCGTGTTCAAGTTCTGGTTTACCAGAAGATAACCTATGCTCTGGAGTTACACCCGAGGCGCCTAAAAAGATTTTAGGTGTTCCACAAAGGAAACAAATTTTTGTTTCCAGGCTTGCCCCTGACCTCACATCAAGTGATGTAACAGCCTATATCCAAGGAAATACTCATGCCTTGGATATCAAAGTGGAAAAATTTAAGTTTTCTTATGAGAGGCACATATCATCCATCAAAATAAGTGTCCCCAACGAACTCATGGGCATTATATGCTCGGCTCAATTTTGGCCGAAGCATGTAATGGTCAAAGAGTTCGAAACAAAGAAGAAGAAAAATCGCCAACCGATTAATCTTTCTTTGCCGCGTCTAGCTTCAGCCCAAACAAAAACAATCTTAGACAAAAAAAACTAACATGCTCCTTAACTCTTTCATATCAAAATGTTAGAGGTCTATGTACTAAACGTTCAACTTTATATATAAACAGTCTTTCTTTTTCTTCTCAAATTGTTGTGATTACTGAGACTTGGTCAAAACCGGATATCCTAAACTCCGAAGTTTTTCCAAGCAAGTTCACAACCTACAGGTGTGATCGACCTGACCGTCGTGGTGGTGGAGTCCTTATTGCAGTCGATTCCACCATCAATTCGGAACTTTTGCAGCCGGAGATTCAACTTGCTATTGAATTCCTCTGTGTAAAATAACACTTTCCCGGTTTTTTTCATTATATAACCTGTTCCTATATTCCGCCGTCATCGGATGTATCTGTCTATTTGCAACATTTGTCTGCAATAAAGACTATTTTTAATCTGTTATCAGACAGAGATCACCTTTCAGTCTTTGGGGACTTTAATATACCAGATTGCAATTGGACAACAAGTGTTGATTCAAAATCTCTGCTGCCCTCACGGCACCACGACCTTTTTGACGGTCTGTTTGATATGTCATTTTCGCGGGTCAATCATATCTTAAACTATAGTTACAGATCGTTAGACTTATGCTTTGTCTCCAATCCATCTAGAGTGAATTTTGTCAAGACTGAACCACTTTCTTTGCCAGAAGATCCTTACCATCCTACTCTGGAAGTGTCTTTTGATTTTGGGGCTTGTATGGATAAACATGAAAAATTGTGTAAGCGCGTACGCTGCCTTAGAAAAGCAGATTTTAATTTATTAAACTCTTTAATTTCACAATTTGATTGGTCGGAATTATATTTGTCTACTGATATATCAGTAGCGACTAATATTTTTTATAAAATCATTAATTCATTTTTTGATATTTGCGTTCTGTGCTTTTATTCATCATCCTCGAGTAAGCCGCCATGGTTTACAAGAGAGTTGTCACGGTTAAAAAATTTAAAGTCAAGCCTTTACAAAAAATTTAAATGTAGTAACTCGCCCTTAGCCTTTTCACGCTACTTAAGCGCGCGTTCAGACTTTACAGTCTTAAACGCGAAATGTTATAAAAACTATTTAGCTCGTTGTAAGGTTCAGTTCATTCAGAACCCCAAACAGTTTTATAGTTTTGTTAACACGATGCGTAAGTCTTCCGCATTTCCTACTAACTTAACGTTTGAAAATGCTAGTGCAAATACCGACCAAACCATTGACGATATGTTTGCAAAGTTTTTTCAAACGACTTACTCACCTTCTACACATACTACTCATTTTTATCCATACGACATTCCAAGTTCGAATGGTATCTTGTCCCCCTTTCTAAACGAAAGCTCCCTTGTCAAGGATCTTTATTTAGTCGAGCCAGTTTTTCACCTGGACCTGACGGTGTTCCCGCTTGTATACTTCGGATCTGTGCCAACTCCTTAAGTAAGCCATTGCTCAAACTATTTTCGCTGTCCTTAGAAACTTCACTCTTTCCTTCCATTTGGAAGGAATCTTTTACTATCCCCTTATTGAAAAAGGGCAGCAAGTCTGAAGCAAGCAATTATAGAGGTATCTCTAAATTGTCGGCTTTACCTATTTTTCGAGAATGTTATAACTCCTACCTTGCAACATTTATGCCGTTATTTCACCTTTTCAACACGGATTTATTAAACGTCGTTCAAGTACGACAAATTTGCTTGAGCTGACATCCTTTGTGGTAAAAGGATTTCAGGAAAATCTTCAAACTGATGTCTTTTATACTGATTTCAGTAAAGCTTTTGACTCAGTGAATCATTCCCTTTTGGCACATAAGCTTGACCTTCTAGGTTTTTCACCTAAATTACCTAGTTGGATTGTAAGCTATCTGACTGACAGAACTCACAGAGTCCTCTTTAAAACCAGCCTCTCAATTCCACTTCACGCCACATCTGGCGTTCCTCAAGGGAGTCATCTTGGCCCCTACTTTTTACGCTTTTCATCAATGACCTGCCTTCGGTCATACATAACTCTCGTACTCTTATGTACGCGGATGATGTAAAGCTTTGTTATCAATTTAAAGACGACAACTGTCAGTCACACTTACAAGCCGACCTAAATAGTTTTCATTCGTGGTGTTGTGTCAATTTTTTAAACCTGAACAGCTCTAAATGCAAGCTGTTGACATTCTCTCGAGCCAATCCAAAGTATACTTCTTATTCTCTTTGTGGTTCTGTCTTGGAAAGAATTACCCTAGTTAATGATTTGGGGGTCCGTTTGGACCGAAAACTAAAGTTTTCCAATCATATTTCTAATATGGTCAATAAAGCCATGGGTGTTCTAGGCTTTATTAAGAGATGGTCTAAGGAATTTGACGATCCTTATCTTACAACGACCCTCTACATCTCACTTGTTCGTCCTATTCTTGAATATGGTTCATACGTATGGTGTCCCCAGTACACTATTCATAAAGAACGCATCGAGTCCGTACAAAAGAACTTTTTATTGTTTGCGTTACGTGGCCTTAACTGGGAGGAAAATTTAAGACTGCCTTCCTATAACAATAGGCTCTTATTATTAAATTTGCCTTCCCTAACTAATCGCAGAACCATGCTAGGGGTATTATTTATTAACAACCTTATGCAAGGTGACATTGACAGTGAGGCCCTTGTAATGCACCTTCACTTCTCTGTCCCTTACAGAAGTACTCGTAATTATCTTCCACTAACTCTTCCTTATTGTAGATCGAACTATGCACTGCACAAACCGTTCAGGGTATTATGTTCGGACTACAATAAACTTCAACTCTATTGCCACTATGAAGTCTTTAATTCTTCTCTATCTAGCACGTAATTAGTAATATTATTTCCTCGATATTCTTTTTTATTATTTATTTGATTTTGCATGCTCCTATCCTATCTCCTATCCGCGTTTTCTTTCTTTATCGCGTTAGTTTCTTCTCGCGTGTCTTTTCGCATTTTTATCGCGTTTCCGTGTCGTCCGTTACAAGACGGTGCCTCTCGGTCGGTTAGGCGGGAGGTGGACTTCGTCTGGGTTCCGCGCACAACAAGCATCGGCTTGTTGTCGTTGGACCACTTGTTAATACATTCATTGTATTCAACGTCCAAAACAAAAAAAAAAAAAAAGATACAACTGGGACAGAAGGAGACCACAGTGCCAATGTTGGTATTACCGGTCATTCAGACGACGTGATCCTGGGGATGGACTTCCTGTGAGGCATCGAAGCGACCCTTGAGTGTGGGCAGGCGCGGTCAAGACACCAACGGTCATACCACCGGTTTGCCCCACAGAACGACGGAGGAATGCATTCAGGCGACCCAGGACAGAAAACGAAGCACATGGACACGGCACAGAGGACCACATAACCAGGACAAGAGACGAGACACACGGACCAGGCACAGAGGAACAACCAATCAGGACAGGAAGCAAAGTGCACAGGCAAGACACAGAGGAATCACACAGGACACAAGACGAGGCTAACCAGCAGGGCGGAACGGATCATACTCCAAGACGAGGAGGAGTAGAGTATCGAACCACCCTAGGAGCCCGGACTAACCGGCGACGCCGTAATAAAAGGCTTACGACCAACCATGCCGCGTTGAGAGGCGTCGAGACACGGGAAACAAAAGCAGCGACTGGCAAAATTCGACCGTTTGGTGGAGGTTTCATCCATTACGGAGCACACCATCACGATGCAGGATGAGTATTCTATTAAGCGGATATATTACCCTATAAACCCGGCCATGCAGAAGATGATCAATGAGCAAGTTGATAAACTTCTGCGAGATGGTAAGATCGAGCTTTCCAGGAGCCCATACAGTACTTGTAGGTAAAAAGACGGGAGAGATGCGGATGTGTGTGGATTATCGCCTCAACTCAATGCGAAATCCATCTCCGACGCTAACCCATTACCACGAATCAACCACATCTTGGAAAACTTAAGGACGTGAAGTACATTTCCACGTTGGATTTGAAGAGCAGGTATTATCAGATACCTTTGGCCAGGAACAGCAGAGCATACACCGTTCACGGTACCTGGAAGAGGTCACTTCCATTGGAAGGTGGACTACACTCGGCCCCGGCGACATTTCAGCGAGCATTGGACGGAATCATCGGACCAGACATGGAGCCGCACGGGTACCTACCTCGATGATATTATCGTGGTGGGACGTTCTCTGCAAGAGCACTTGGTCAACCTTCGCGAGGTGTTTCGGAGGCTTCAGGAAGCGAACTTTCGCCTGAATAAGGCCAAGTGCACTTTTTTCCAGAAGACTATTATTTACCTGGGGCATCAGGTAAGCAACGGCGTAAACTACAATGATCCGAGCAAGATCGCCGCGATCAAGGAGCTTCAGCCGCCAACGACAGTAAAGGAGCTACGGAGATGCCTAGGTATCGCTTCCTGGTACCGGCGGTTTGTACCCAACTTTCCACACTAGTGCAACCTATGTCGGCATTACTGAAGAAAGGTCGGCGGTGGGTCTGGAGTGAGTAGCAGCCACGAGCATTCGAGGCATTGAAGACCAGTCTCACGAAAGCACCAGTGTTATCCAGCCCGGACTTTGGCGAGCGATTAACCCTGCAAACGGATGCGACTGACATCGGACTAGGAGCGGTCCTGACACAGCTGATCCAGGAAACCGAACGGGTTATCGCGTACGCGAGCCGGCGTCTTTCAACTGCCAAGAGTCGGTACTCAACGACGGAGAAGGAATACTTGGCCATTGTATAGGCAATAAGAAAACTGCGTTGTTATCTGGAGGGATACGAGTTCGACGTAATCACAGATCATTTGGCGTTAAAATGGCTAAACAGCATAGAGAACCCCACTGGAAGGATTGCACGCTCGGCATTGGAGCTCAGACAATTTCGTTTCACCATACACTACCGTCGCGGGGACCAGAACGTAGTAGCCGACGGGCTGTCCAGACGTTACAACAGGCCACATAGGAAAACCCACCCTGTGCGTGGATTACCCGGATGCTGGAGCTGATCGAAAAGGAACCATAGAAGATTACCAGAAGGAGAACGAAAAGTTATATCGACGAGGAGGATTTCGAACGGAGGACGAGGATTGCATGCCATGGAAGTTATGCGTACCGAAGTCATTACGCCAGCGAGTATTGTATGACTGCCACGATCAGCCGACCGCAGGACATCAAGGAGTGCGGAAGACCCTGAACCGGATCCGTCAGCCATCAGGGACTTGGTATTGTTGCGGCAACACCACCTTTCGAAGGCTGTCGACGGATTCGCCGCCAAGCTCACACCTCGGTACGACGGAGCATACCGAGTCATCAGTTACGAGTCGCCCATGATCCTACGCCTTCAGGATGTTGTGAGGCCCGTGTATTATTTGTTTTGTTTTTGTTACATTTTTATCTGGTTGTCTTTGGGCAACACATGAAGTCGCATGGATCCGATTACCAGTTGCTGAGAAAGCTTATCATGCTTGGCGATGCCGAAGCGAACGTGGCAAGGCCGGATAGTCTGCAGTTATTTCGCTCGAAGATTGATAAAAAACTTCTCAAGGCGTTCGAGCAAAATCAACGTAGCTATAACCTAAGGGACAAACCACGCCCCTTTGAAATTGGCCAAGTAGTGATTAAACGTAACTTAGCACTGAGCAACGCTGCCACCAATTTCAATGCAAAGTTGGCGCCAGTAGGCACGAAAGACCGCGTTAAAGGGAGGTTGGGCAACATCCTTTATCTTTTGGAGGACTTGTCGGGCAAGGAATTGGGATATTTCCATGCTAAAGACCTATGGAACTAGACTTCGACTCCAGGTTAGGTGTCCCATGCACTCATACTTCGTCCACATTTATAGGTTGAAACTCTACACGATCCTTCAATTTTTTTTCAAGCTTAATTTCAGACCAGTGGCATGAAATTAAACTTGAGGGTGTGAGGCCACTGTATTATTTGTTTCGTTTTTGATACATTTTTATTTGGTGAGCGATTTGCTTCCATACTCGTTTCGAAATTCAGGAATTTAAATTTAAATTTGAATTTGAAAAATGGTTTTCACCACACCCAGAGTCACACCGATAATCGACCGGTCTGGCAACTCCAAATCGGCCGATCCGAACGATAAGTGTTGTGAAGTGGGGTGGGGATATATCGATATATATACCTATCGTGCTCGATATTATTTTCCCTCTTCACTAATTAAGAAAAAGTTGGAGAACACGCGTCGATGCTAATTTTCAAATCGAAACAAATTAAAAGTGATCACAAAAAAAATATTAAAGTCAACTCAAAAATTGTTGAGCTTGGACAATAAAGCTTTTGGTGCGGTTAATATTGTGGGTGTTCGACGCTGGACCTAAGTATACCAGTTTCTAACCTCGTCTTGCTTTCTAGCAAACCGCTTGTGCCCAGAGAAGCCCTAGCGCTCTCGCGCCTTTTTACTGGTAGGCGTGCGTATTTGCCCCTATCTATTCTGGTGCCGTTATCGCCCGGCTACCTTTAGTTGTTCTTTGCTGTGTTTGATGAGGGGTTTAAAAAAAAAAAAAAAGTTATGCTTAGGCAGCCACCTGATGTGCATTTTTCTATCTCCTCATAGCCTGTATGGTTTCCGAAGTTGAACTTGATTATAGAACAGCGTGTAAAATTCCGGGGACTTCTGGAAGGAGCATAGGAAAAATTGTATTACTGCAAAACACGCAGACATTAACTAATTATACACCAACACGTTCACTTTCATACACACATACGTACTTGCAGTACACATACACGTTCACTTTTATACACACATACGAACTTGCAGTACACATACACGTTCACTTTTATACACACATACGTACTTGCAGTACACATACACGTTCACTTTTATACACACATACGTACTTGCAGTACACATACACATTCAAGCTTCATACACACATTTACATTCAAACTCACGTATATACTTGTAGTACACCAAAAACATTCGCATCCGCTTTTATATTTACACAATTCTCATTTATTCTTCTTTTTCACACTCATTCATTTAATTCATCTTTCCATAATTTTTATTTTCATTTTTTTGTTTCATTTCATTTATTTTGTTCATCCTTTTTGATTAAATCTTTTTATTTTTCCCATCTTTTTCATTCATTCAGTAGTTCATTCATTCGCATACACACGTATGCGTATAACAGAAATTTCGTAACGTAAAATAAAGCAGGATTGAGTGATAGGTCAGAAGATTTTTTTGTTGTGTTTGGGTATTATTGGTGTCTTGGTTATTGTTGCCATTATTATTTTTCCTCAGCTGTTTCGTCGGGGCCCCAACGGATCACGGGTGAGTGGACAACAATTTCAAAATATCGAAACCAATTAATATTCAAACAATCGCTTGCCTATCGGGAGTAGAAATATCGAAATGGAATACTAAAACTATCGTCTGCCTATCGTTTGCAAAATATCCCATCTCTTTCATTCATTCGAAACCAAATAAAATATAACTATCGAAACCAAGTAAACTAGAGTGATCGACACTAAATAAGAAAAAATATTTAAAAGAAAAAAAAATCAAATTTAATTGAGATTGAATAAATAAAAAAAAGTAAATCAAAAAGGACTAAAAATAAGGGAAGTAAAGTTAGAATTGTCGAATTCGTTATGCAGCACTAAGCTGCATGCGCTAATATTGTTTGTCATTAAATAACGTTAAAGAAATTTAAAATGGAATAAACTTTTCTTTTTTGAGGCACTAAGGGCGGTAGCATAACAGCAACATGGGTAGTATCGGTATTCCGATATCGATAGTACATGGTTGGGTGGGTGAAGAAGGAGAGCATTACATCTAGCTCTCCGACTAGATCGTTCATTAGGGGTAGTCCGTCCGTTTATTTTGGCCTTCCCTTTTCTTGCCATTCCCTTTTCTAGCAGTCCTATAACCTGTCGATATTTTCTAGTAACATCGATAACCGAACCTGCACACAAGACCCCGCCCATTTTCCCTGAGCTTATCCGGCTGTAATTTAGACAACCCGTGCACACCCGTGCAGGGGACGTTACTGGACTTCGGTCGTTACAGAAATTGGCGCCCAACGTGGGGTCCTACAAGGTTCCTCTCGGCTATACCCTTTCCTTTCCATTCTCTTTTTTCCTAGGAACCCAAAATCCCTCCATTTGTATTTGTTTTTGTTTTTATTCAGCCGATAGTCATATACAATCTGGAACTGCTGGTTACTCTGGTGGATATCGGATCCAGACCGATTGCACATAGCTATCCGAGTTCGATAATCTTCGATTTAGTGGATTATTAGTGGCGTTCGTTGGTGGAATATAGGGTATGGAACTATCGAATTGGTTTTAAGCGGTTCGATACCATATCTTAGCTCCATCGAACAAACACCTCGACTCGTAATGGCTGAGATCGGTTGGGCTGGACAGATTCGGCACGATCCTCAGCTACCGATTAGAGCCTTACGCAGTTTATTTTTATTAACGTAGCTTTAGTAATCGGAACTACTTCTAATGAACGATCACATCACAAAATTGCTGTTATGTTACCTTAACTTAGATAAGCCCTCAAATCTTGAATGAATATTATATCATATCATTAAATCATACCATAAAATAACGTTAGGATTTTTTTATACAACGTTCACATCCTTGAGTTTGGCGTATTAAAATATACATATACATATACGTGTTTGTGTACCCAATTTCAACTACCTTACATCTTATTTTAATTGTTGTAGCTTGTGGGATACCTTTATCGTAGTCCCTCTGACATTTGGGAGAACATAAGTTTTTTTGTGTTAACCGGGGTTGGAACCGAGTAGTTTTGACCAAGTTCATTATTTTTTTTTTGGGATTTTATAATGGCGGTAAAACGGGGTAACGAGAGGGTAGGGGACCTGATGAACATCGCGATGGACTGTACCATCTGCAATGACACCAGTCAGGACCCAGACCTCATCGAGACCACCTGCAGACACCATTTTCACAGATCTTGTCTGTCCGGTTGGCTCGATAATAACGAAAACTATCCGATATGCCGCCAGACGTGCTCAAAGGCCATCCTGACTGCTGCAGTTGAGCGCAGGGCTTCTTTGAATCCGCCAACTGAGCAAGGACCTTTGAACGCTCCGGCTCATTCGGGAGCAATTCCAAAGAGCTGCATGAATACTCGTTCTCTCCTCGTTACGGGCAGGAAGGCGAGGCAGCACCATCAGTTCGCCGCACGAGCAACTCTTCGAGGCCTGAAGATAGTTTAGGTGGGAGGCAGCATGGAGCTCGTGTTTCTTTCGGCTATTCAGATATTGATCGCCCGGATAGGATCTCAAACACCATCTCGAACTGGCGCATTAAGTTCACTGGATCACCCAATGACCTTCCTCTCGAAGACTTTATATTTCGAGTCAATTGCATGACCACCCAGAGCCTTAACGGAAACTTCTCATTGTAGTCCCAATTTGCTCATCTTTTGTTCTCTGGCCCAGCACTCGCGTTTTATTGGAGAGTGCATCGCACGGTTCGCGATCTGGACTGGTACGAGTTGTGTAGTCGCCTGCAAGTGCGGTACCAGGACCAGAAGAACGGACAGGGACATCAAGGATGCTATGCGTCGTCGTAAGCAAGGTAGCAACGAAAGCTTCGATGATTTTCTGGATGCTATGCTGGCTATCGCTGATTCCCTCCGAGGAATAGCGAGATTGCGGTTGAGGTTCACCACGGTTTGCGCTCGGAGCAGCAACATGAGCTGTTGCATGTCGAAACTTCGGATTTGGCCAGTTTGCGTAGGGAATGTCACAGACACGAGGAGTTCTTCCGAAACATTCGACCCCAATATCGCTCAGCCGTTAAGCGAAGCTTCGTGCATTCTCTTCCGGTGGAAGAGGATTCCGAGCCAGAGTCAAAAGAGGCATCGGAAGCGGAAATATGCGCCGTTCGCTCATTCGGCAATTCTAAATGCTAGAATTGCGAGGAGGTAGGGCATCGCTATCAGGATTGACGCATCTTTTGCTACGGATGTGGTGCTGTCGACGTATATAAGCCGAATTGTGACACGTGCAAGGCCAAGTTGGAAAACCCGACGCAGGATGCTCGCAGACTTCCGAGAGGCAACATCCGACGCTAATCTCGGAACCGGCAGCGCCACTTTATCCTACTAGACTTTCCATTTGATTTGACAATTCCACAGCATTTTAAACCGTATCACGTGCGTCTACGCGAATATCTAAAGCGAAGAGCTGAGATTTTCAAAGTCGATGCTACCGTTTCAAGTAGATCTAGGTCTGCAACCCGTATGCGTGAATTTTGGTGACGCATACGGGGCTTGAAACGGTATACTATTTCCTCTATCGTCCATCAAAGCGGTGACATACGCCCAAGTCAACGTCTTCGGTGAGGATCACTTGGCACTCCTTGATAGCGGTGCTAACAAAAGCGTTATCGGTGGCAAGTTGGCACAGAAGTTAGTTGTCACAACGCGTCCATGCTAATTTTCAAATCGAAACAAATCAAAAGTGATCACAAAAAAAGTATTAAAGTCAACTCAAAAATTGTTGAACTTGTACAATAAAGCTTTTGGTGCGGTTAATATTGTGGGTGTTCGAGGCTGGACGTGAGTATAAGCTTTCCAAACATTGTTTGGCAGTTTCTAACCTCGTCTTGCTTTCTAGCAAACCGCTTGTGCCCAGAGAAGCCCTAGCGCTCTCGCGCCTTTTTACTGGTAGGCGTGCGTATTTGCCTCTATCTATTCTGGTGCCGTTATCGCCCGGCTACCTTTAGTTGTTTTTTGCTATGTTTGATGAGGGGTTAAAAAAAAAAAATAAATTATGCTTAGGCAGCCACCTGATGTGCATTTTTCTATCTCCTCATAGCCTGTATGGTTTCCGAAGTTGAACCTGATTATAGGACAGCGTGTAAAATTCCGGGGACTTCTGGAAGGAGCATAGGAAAAATTGTATTACTGCAAAACACGCAGACATTAACTAATTATACACCAACACGTTCACTTTCATACACACATACGTACTTGCAGTACACATACACGTTCACTTGTATACACACATACGAACTTGCAGTACACATACACGTTCACTTTTATACACACATACGTACTTGCAGTACACATACACGTTCACTTTTATACACACATACGTACTTGCAGTACTCATACACATTCAAGCTTCATACACACATTTACATTCAAACACACGTATGTACTTGTATTACACCAAAAACATTCACATCCACGTTTATATTTACACAATTCTCATTTATTCTTCTTTTTATACCCTTCGACCATTGAAAATGGTCAAAAAAGGGTATACCAACTTTGTGCAAAATGTATGTAACAGGCATAAGGAGGCGTGGCAGACCCCATAAAGTATATATATTCTTGCTCAGGATCACTAGCCGAGTCGATTGTATGAGACAACAGATCTCAGCTATTAAAAAAGCTAGAGATACCAAATTTGGCATGAAGGTTCCTATAAACCATAGGCAGATCAAGTTTATATCAAATGTTTGATGCCATGCCTACCGCCCCCGCAAATCGGTTATTTGCGATTATTAAGCAAAGTATTAAACCCATAACGTGCTGCTTTGGTATGTATAAAGCTTAATGCAATATGAACATATTCTCCAAAATAAAATCCGATCAGATCAATAACACGGAAGTTATTCAAGTCAACGTTTTCAGTATAATGTTCCGTACGGGCAGCAGCCGACGCGCTGCTTTGAGCAGTTGACGCCGACGTCGACGTTGCGTCGTGTCGCTTTACTCTTAACGCGCGTCGCTGTGTGAGTGCGAGCGAGTAAGCTATATGTAGTAGAAGTATTTGTGCAGAATTCTCTGTTTGAAACTATGAAAGTGGTTACACGTTTGTAACGGATTTAGAAAATTGGGAGAAGGGTATCTTACTGTCGGGCGTCCGACTATGGCCTTACCCACTTGTTTTGTTTCATTTTATTTATTTTGTTCATCCTTTTTGATTTAATCTTTTTATTTTTCTCATCTTTTTCATTCATTCAGTAGTTCATTCATTCGCATACACACGTATGCGTATAACAGAAATTTTGTAACGTAAAATAAAGCAGGATTGAGTGATAGGTCAGAAGATTTTTTTGTTGTGTTTGGGTATTATTGGTGTCTTGGTTATTGTTGCCATTATTATTTTTCCTCAGCTGTTTCGTCGGGGCCCCAACGGATTACGGGTGAGTGGACAACAATTTCAAAATATCGAAACCAATTAATATTCAAACAATCGCTTGCCTATCGGGAGTAGAAATATCGAAATGGAATACTAAAACTATCGTATGCCTATCGTTTGCAAAATATCCCATCTCTTTCATTCATTCGAAACCAAATAAAATATAACTATCGAAACCAAGTAAACTAGAGTTATCGACACCAAATAAGAAAAAATATTTAAAAGAAAAACAAGTGGGCAAGGCTACAGTCGGACGCCCGACAGTAAGATACCCTTCTCCCAATTTTCTAAATCCGTTACAACCGTGTAACCACTTTCATAGTTTCAAACAGAGAATTCTGCATAGATACTTTTACTACATATAGCTTACTCGCTCGCACTCACACAGCGACGCGCGTAAAGATTAAAGCGACACGACGCAACGTCGACGTCGGCGTCAACTGCTCAAAGCAGCGCGTCGGCTGCTGCCCGTACGGAACATTTGTACTGAAAACGTTGACTTGAATAACTTCAGTGTTATTGGTCCGATCGGATTGTTATTTGGAGACTATGTTTATATTGCATTTAGCTTTATACATACCAAAGCAGAACGTTATGGGCTTAATACTTTGCTTATTGATCGCAAATAACCGATTTGCGGGGGCGGTGGGCGTGGCATCAAACATTTGATATAAACTTGATCTGCCTATGGTTTATAGGAACCTTCATGCCAAATTTGGTATCTCTAGCTTTTTTAATAGCTGAGATCTGTTGTCTCATACAGACGGACAGACGGACGGGCGGACAGACGGACAGACGGACAGACAGACGGACATGTCTCAATCGACTCGGCTAGTGATCCTAAGCAAGAATATATATACTTTATGGGGTCTGCCACGCCTCCTTATGCCTGTTACATACATTTTGCACAAAGTTAGTATACCCTTTTTTGACCATTTTCAATGGTCAAAGGATATAAAAATAGAATTTAATTGAGATTGAATAAATAAAAAAAAAGTAAAGCAAAAAGGACAAAAAATTAGGGAAGTAAAGTTATAATTCTCGAACTCGTTATGCAGCACGAAGCTGCTTGCGCTAATATTGTTTGTCATTAAATAACGTTAAAGAAATTTAAAATGGAACAAGTCGGTCGCCCGACAGTAAGATACCGTTTTCCCAATTTTCTAAATCCGTTGCAAACGTGTAACCACTTTCATAGTTTTAAACAGAGAATTCTGCATAAATACTTCTACTACATATAGCTTACTCGCTCGCACTCACACAGCAACGCGCGTAAAAAGTAAAGCGACACGACGCAACGTCGACGTCGGCGTCAACTGCTCAAAGCAGCGCGTCGGCTGCTGCCCGTACGGAACATTTGTACTGAAAACGTTGACTTGAATAACTTCAGTGTTATTGGTCCGATCGGATTGTTATTTGGAGACTATGTTTATATTGCATTTAGCATTATACATACCGAAGCAGAACGTTATGGGTTTAATACTTTGCTTATTAATCGCAAATAACCGATTTGCGGGGGCGGTGGGCGTGGCATCAAACATTTGATATAAACTTTATCTGCCTATGACTTATAGGAACCTTCATGCCAAATTTGGTATCTCTAGCTTTTTTTATAGCTGAGATCTGTTGTCTCATACAGACGGACAGACGGACGGACGGACAGACGGACAGACGGACAGACAGACGGACATGTCTCAATCGACTCGGCTAGTGATCCTGAGCAAGAATATATATACTTTATGGAGTCTGCCACGCCTCCTTATGCCTGTTACATACATTTTGCCCAAAGTTAGTATACCCTTTTTTGACCATTTTCAATGGTCGAAGGGTATAATAAATTTTTCTTTTTTGAGGCACTAAGGGCGGTAGCATAACAGCAACATGGATAGTATCGGTATTCCATATCGATAGTACATGGTAGGGTGGGTAAAGAAGGAGAGCATTACATCTCTAGCTCTCCGACTAGATCGTTTGTTAGGGGTAGTCCGTCCGTTTATTTTGGCCTTCCCTTTTCTTGCCATGCCCTCTTCTAGCAGTCCTATAACTTGTCGATATTTTCTAGTAACATCGATAACCGAACCTGCACACAAAACCCCGCCCATTTTCCCTGAGCTTAGCCGGCTGTAATTTAGACAGGGTGTGCAAGGGACGTTACTGGACTTCGGTCGTTACAATGCCAAGATGAAGCAACGGCGTAACGCAGATATGAACGACCTGAAGATATACCACGAAGAGGATGCGACCAGCGAAGGTCACCAGGTATCTGGAGGGCAAGGGGAAACGGATAGGCAGGTTTTATTTATTAAGTAAGACATAGATGTAGGCCGAAATCCCCCTAGGGCGAGACTTACCCTGAGGTGGCGGGCCGGTTAAGCCCAATAAGCGAGATGAACAGTATTGGACTACCGCCCATGCCACCACTTACCAAGAAGGAGTCGGGCGGGCCGCCAGAGGAGGAGAGACCACTTACAAGCCGGGATTGTGCGACAGGAGACGGGCCGGTCTTTTCCCCAGCACGCATTGAGCGTGTTCTCACACAGCACCTCCTCTAAAGGGTATCCTAAAAGGGGATAACGTGTACGTGAAGGTGCGGGCCGGACCATTTCCGTCGTCCTCTGAGGAGGAGTCGGAGGAGGACTCAGGGCAGCCACCCGCTCTCCCAGTCATTGACCACAGGATGGAGTTCGGAGACATGATCCGCACCGACCATCGCACCGGGACCCTGGTTTCGGACCCGGTACCTTGGGCGAGATTACCCGTTACCGGGCGAAAGCACCCGAAACAATTGTTTGACGCCGCATGAAGCCCGTTCCATTTCGTCATTATTAATGTTTTAAGCAAACTTTAATTTGATAATAAATCTTAAGTTTAATATACCCCAAAGTTTTTTTAAGTAAGTGGTAGCAAAGACATAGACAGAGATATAGGCAAAGACATAGGAAAAGACATAGACAAAGGCATAGGCAGAGACATAAGGCAGGAGCATAGGCTTATTCAAGCACGCAGGGTACGAGGTGTAAACAAACGCCCGTTGTTCGGCGGCCATGCACACAAGCAACGGATCTCGACAATTTTTGCAGCGCATGGGTAACAACACCCGTACAAATTTCAGGCAGCGCGTGTGCAACATCGTCCCAAAATTCCTCGAGCAGAAGCAAAGCGAAGCGAGCAGAGTCATACGAGCAGCAAAAAGCAGACGGTCGTAGACGCAGCGGAAAGCACGAACGGATCGATGCAGGCGACAAATCGCAAGCCTTACTAGGCAAAGCTACAAGTAGCGCGCCGCGAAGAGCACCGCCCAGGCAGCTACCGCGGATAGCGCCGGACAAGCAGCGGACCAGAAGCAGCGAAATGGAAGCTGCAGAATTCGGTCAAGTGACAGAAGTTTTAGGCCAGTGGAACAGGCCAGACGCGACCGCTCGCGGAAAATAAAAAGTGCCAAGGGAAACAAAGTAGAAGGACAAAACCCAAAAGCCTGCAAGAACAAAAAGAAGTCAAAAGCTTGCAAGGACAAGGGACCCTATTCAAGGAAAATCGAGGTAAGCGGTGCAAAATACATTTGAACTAATTCAAAAATGTATATGCTTTATAAATATAAATGTAAACAAATATAAAATACAACGTTAAAATTGCATATTTAGACCATTTCCTCAAAAATGTCATATTTATCTTGTACAACAATAACACATCTACTGGAATGAATGTACACAAGAAAAATGTGTAATATTATTTTGTATATAATAAAATTATTTGCTAAAACTTGATAAATGGAACTACATTTTACATTGGTGCAAATAAATAAAAACTACTAAACAGTGAAATAAAGTAAATAAATTTAAAAGCCGACTTTCTCAGGGTTTGATTGCCTACTGCTCTCACATTAGACTATCGCTATGCGGCTAAGTTACTATTTCGATCTAATACACACACATAACAATTTTCGCATTTAAAAGATCGAAAACGCATATGGCTTGTAGCAGCTTGCAGGCAAGGCATCAAAAATCAATAGAAAACGTTAACTTGCGTAATTTGTTTATTATCCGATGCGATTCATAGAATAAGTTTACATTGCATTTATCTAGATATATGCCAAGCAGAAAGTTAAGACTTTAATACGTTGCTTATTAATCGCATTTTAAATTAAATTTATTTATTATTATTTATTGATTTACGGGGGCGGTGGGCGTGGTATTTGAAGTTTGAAAATTACGTTTACTGCATAGGATATACAGGAATCTTCATGCCAAATTTGTTGTCACTAGCTTTTTTTAATAGCAGACGGACAGACAGACATAGCTAGATCGACTCGGCTAGTGATCCTGATCAAGAACATATATACTTTATGGTAGAAACGAAAGAGACAGAATAAATTTGGAGAGGGTCAGAAATTATTGAGACGAAAAGGAAACGCAAATAAACTCGTAAATCGTGCGTCGCCTTAAAATACTTCCCATTAGTGACTAAAGGCCGACAACGATTCTCCAAATAAAACATCACATATACCATTTGGCGTCTGCCACGTAACCATCAAAAAGTTATATCCGTTCTTATTCATTCTCATTGGATAGAGATACGAAACTAATTGTTATTATACTTTTAATATTATATAATAATGTAACATAATATGTGTCATGGAATTTCACTTACTCAATATAATTATCTCGAACTTTTTCCAAAACTGCCATTGCCTGGCGTACATCATCCAAATCGTTAATTGGTTTTTGTAAAATTTTGTCGTGCTCTTTAATAAAATCAATCATTTCATCCAATTGTTTTTTGTATTGTACGCTCAGCATCTGCCCCAACATCACCTTCCACTTTTTAGACTCTGCTACTAACTTCACCGACGTATTATTCATACGAACTTCGATTGGCCCAATTACACGTTTTTGACTCATATTCTCCAAACTTTGAGTAATACTATCATAATAAAGGAACATATCGCGTATATTAACTGTTAAAGGATTAGTTAAAACAAATGAGTAAATAACTTCCTCTCGATTTTCAGCCCAAAGATATTTGTGTTTTTCGAATATTTCTCTTTGAAAATCTTCCATATCAGATTTATAACTAAGTAATCCATTAGCCAAATTTTGAACAGCACGAATAACGTCTTTATGTTCCACAACATACCGAAAATAATTTCGTTCATATTTATTTTCATCTGTAAAATAATATTAAGACTTGTGGTTATTGAAAGAAATAAGAAAATTTAAAAATACTAAGAAATTAAAAGCCATTTGATATTTTACCCTAAACCAACATGTAATTTTAATGGTATTCACGTCGACTCAAGACTTTTCTAACAAGTGGGTAAGGCTACAGTCGGGCGCCCGACAGTAAGATACCCTTCTCCCAATTTTCAAAATCCGTTACAAACGTGTAACCACACTCATAATTTCAAACAGAGAATTCTGCACAAATACTTATACTACATATAGCTTACTCGCTCGCACTCTCACAGCGACGTGCGTAAAGAGTAAAGCGACACGACGCAACGTCGGCGTCGACTGCTCAAAGCAGCGCGCAAGCTGCTGCGCGTACCGAACATTTGTACTGAAAACGTTGACTTTAATAACTTCTGTGTTATCCGATCGGATTGTAATTTGGAGAATATGTTCATATTGCATTAAGCTTTATACATACCAAAGCAGAACGTTATGGGTCTAATACTTTGCTTAATAATCGCAAATAACCGATTTGCGGGGGCGGTGGGCGTGGCATAAAACGTTTGATATAAACTTGATCTGCCTATGATCTATAGGAACCTTCATGCCAAATTTGGTATCTCTTGCTTTTTTAATAGCTGAGATCTGTTGTCTCATACAGACGGACAGACAGACGGACATGTCTCAATCGACTCGGCTAGTGATCCTGAGCAAGATTATATATACTTTATGGGGTCTGCCACGCCTCTTTATGCCTGTTACATAGATTTTGCACAAAGTTAGTATACCCTTTTTTGACCAATTTCAATGGTCGAAGGGTATAAAAATATGACATAAAGTTATGTTCGTCGGTCAGTCCGTTTGAACATTTTTTACTCAGCTTATGAGCTATTGTAATGAAACTTGGATCACACTATTATTTTTGCTACAGGCTGTATATAAGTCAAAATGTTACGGAGTATATCCATATATTATGTACAGGGTTGACACAGAAATCGATTCGACTTGATTCTGGCTGAATTTTAATTTTCAAGATATAAAACCAGTTCTTAGGATGTATCAATTTCACTTTCAACTCGTCAAGCATTTTGTTGACATTTACTACAAATTAAAACTTAGTGGTAAAACTAAAATCGAGCGCACTTATAAGTTATCTTCACGCTTTTTAGATCTAAGTTCAATGGATGCACAGGGCCACAGAATATTACTCTCATTAGCTCCTGCCTCCACGTCCAGCTCGCGAGAAACGAAAATGTCTTACAAGCAGTTTTGGTCAATTGTGTAGAGTTTGGTTTTTTTTATGTTTTGGGTGCATACGAAAGGAATGATATTGTTGCACTATAATTATGCGCTGAAATGTTTTGTTTGCGCGTTTCAAATTACATTTTACGTACTCTTATGCGTGCACAAGATATTATTATATTATTATTGAGCTTATTGAAGCATATACTTCCCTCCCTTTTAAAAGGAAGCTTATGCTTTTACTGGGGTTGACGCATACAATCTTGGTAATGCTGTTAGGTTTGTTCTTGTGTTTCTATGGTTATTTTAGATTTAAATTTTAGGTAGATACCAACAATACAAGATGTAACGCTTATGAGATCTAAAATTATACAGACTGTGATATCACAATAATATTATTGTTTGATATTAATTTTACAATGTCACTATGATCTATAGGTTATAAGGGTAATGGGTTTAGATCTATGTCGGGATTTAGCTGTTTTTCGTTCAATATTGTTTTTCTTTTTTTTGTAAATTTAAAATGTTTTACCGTTATTATATTGTTGCAGTTAATTGTTTTACTTTTATTTATTTCTTGGGAATTCTGTTCTATAGTAGTGTCGTTTATATTCCAAGTAAGGATACTATTTGGTTCCACGTACTTTATTATTTGA